>LPNX010394694.1:0-296372 GCA_001517045.1 Pseudotsuga menziesii | reverse complement strand
TTCCATATTGTACTCTCTCCAACAGGCAAAATTGCAGTTTCCTTTGTAAAACGAAGTAGTTCCTCTTACAAGCAAACATTTACAAAATTCTCCAGGGAAAAAGCCCTTTCTAATTCCTACTTTCAAATATTTAAACTCTAACTCCAGAATGCTTGGGCACCCCCCCCAAACGTGTGACCTTCCATTCCCTCCGATGCTTCAAATTCCTCTTCAGGCCCTTGTGTCTTCTCGTTCCTCTGCTGATTAGTAACTGATGGACCTTTCTAGTCTGTGTCTTCGTCTTCATTCGTTTTGTCCTTTTCTTCTGCGATCCTGCTAGTTCCGGCCTTGCTTCTACTAGATGGTCCGTCTTTCTCCATGCCACGGTAGTTTGACCGATTTCCCGAACCAACCTGCAGTCAATCGACAAGTATCATTTATTGAAAAGGCATTACAAAACAAAGCATCAAATTCTAACAATTGAATGACTATTCCACAAGAAAACGGTCTGGTGCGTCTCTTGTTCTGAGAATAAAATCGATCGAGCCTTGGGCGGGAAACTTATAAATCGGCAGTCGGAAGGCTTCTACGTCGGACGTCGGACGGGTTAGTACTTCGGAAGCCAGAAGACTTTGAGAGCCGGAATGGCGGAAAAGAGAAGGCTAGAGCCATGCGATGTAAGTCGGAAGTCGGACGGATTTACGTTTCGGAAGACAAATGGCTTTCACGTTCGCAACGGCGGACGAGAAACGGCTTTGAGTATGCGGCTAAGACAGGCTAAACGTATCAGCAGTCAGAGCTTTTCATACTTCGAGTGGCAAAACAGTTTGGGAGCCGCAACGGTGGATGGGAAAAGGCTATCAGCTGCCGATTTAACAAAACAATTTAAGTGTTTCAGACAGCTTTTCAAATCAACATCGGGCAGAAAATCCGTCATACCTCCGCAATGGCGACCACAGCAAAGACAACTGGTTTGATCAACAAGTAAATCTTCTTAGATCATTTACAACTTCGTTGCCAACAGAATATAAATGTTCTCTATTCTTTTCTTCCGGAATCGGATCAGGAACTCCACTGCTTTCAGAACTGTAACTGATAGAATAATCTCGGGAAAACGGGTTTCCTCAGCCAGCCATGCACTGGCGGCCCTCCTTCTAGCGCCAAAACTGTAGAGGCCTAGAAAACGCAAGCGGCAACAGTAAGGGATTCTCCCCAATCAATGTTCCCAACTAGCCCGTTGACTGTTTGGTATAGGGAATCCGTCCGGTTTTACGGTCCGGCTACCGTAGGTCAAGTCACAAAACAAAGGCTTTACCGGTTGTGGCCCGGTCCACCGAGTTTTTGTACTTTTGACTTATAATATGAAATGCAAGTGCCTAACTAAATGCAAGGTGATCAGAAATGCAAGGAGCTGTCACAATGTGATGCGCAGGTTCTTACCTCTCGTCTTAGGCTCACAAGCACTTAAATCACATACAGCAAACAAATAAACTAACTACCTAAATCTATCCCTAGGGAGCAAGGTTATCATTCATTAGTGAGTAATACAATCCATACATGCATTGTGAAAAGTTACAGATAGCTGACACTTTCTTCAAAACACATGAGCACTTTAAAATATGTTTCAACAACCAGATAGCCGATTATTTATGAGCAGTACATATTACTCACCATGGAAAACATCATAAAAGATACCACAGAACATTCCAACAAGAACATAGGTTCAAGAAACTAGAACAATCTCACAGTCAATGAGACACAGCTGAAAACGAAATAGTTCCCCTTCAACATTGCTCATTTAATTACATTTGATGCCTTCCATATTGTACTCTCTCCAACAGGCAAAATTGCAGTTTCCTTTGTAAAACGAAGTAGTTCCTCTTACAAGCAAACATTTACAAAATTCTCCAGGGAAAAATCCCTTTCTAATTCCTACTTTCAAATATTTAAACTCTAACTCCAGAATGCTTGGGCACCCCCCCCAAACGTGTGACCTTCCATTCCCTCCGATGCTTCAAATTCCTCTTCAGGCCCTTGTGTCTTCTCGTTCCTCTGCTGATTAGTAACTGATGGACCTTTCTAGTCTGTGTCTTCGTCTTCATTCGTTTTGTCCTTTTCTTCTGCGATCCTGCTAGTTCCGGCCTTGCTTCTACTAGATGGTCCGTCTTTCTCCATGCCACGGTAGTTTGACCGATTTCCCGAACCAACCTGCAGTCAATCGACAAGTATCATTTATTGAAAAGGCGTTACAAAACAAAGCATCAAATTCTAACAATTGAATGACTATTCCACAAGAAAACGGTCTGGTGCGTCTCTTGTTCTGAGAATAAAATCGATCGAGCCTTGGGCGGGAAACTTATAAATCGGCAGTCGGAAGGATTCTACGTCGGACGTCGGACGGGTTAGTACTTCGGAAGCCAGAAGACTTTGAGAGCCGCAATGGCGGAAAAGAGAAGGCTAGAGCCATGCGATGTAAGTCGGAAGTCGGACGGATTTACGTTTCGGAAGACAAATGGCTTTCACGTCCGCAACGGCGGACGAGAAACGTCTTTGAGTATGCGGCTAAGACAGGCTAAACGTATCAGCAGTCAGAGCTTTTCATACTTCGAGTGGCAAAACAGTTTGGGAGCCGCAACGGTGGATGGGAAAAGGCTATCAGCTGCCGATTTAACAAAACAATTTAAGTGTTTCAGACAGCTTTTCAAATCAACATCGGGCAGAAAATCCGTCATACCTCCGCAATGGCGACCACAGCAAAGACAACTGGTTTGATCAACAAGTAAAAACAAACTTAAAAGCTGCGACTCACCATGAACTCCAACACGATCAAAATCCGAACCTTGTTCAGTATTTAAGCTTTTGTAGTCTTTAAAAATCAAAACACAGACCAACAACTCAAAGGATTCAATGATCAAAGCACAATCATGAGGAGGGGTCCAAAATTTAAGAAATTTGGGGAGAAAAGTTGTTGCTGCAACAAGTTGTCCTTGTGCAAGCATGGCTACCACAGGATCATACATGGATGGGAGGCTGAGACTCATCAATCGGTAGAGTGGAACAAGTTCCTAAACCGTTGTGATGAAGCATTCCGGTACTTATGTACTTACATTTCCAGATATCTCCTCTTCCATCTGAAAGGATTGAGGACTCCCAGAGAAGCATTCGGGTACTTATGTACTTATTAGATGACCTATACTGGCTCACCAAAGCAAGTATTTTTTGGACCTTACTCAGTAGAGATCACCAATATCTCTGATCCAGGAGGATATTGGTGGCCACCCACCTATTCCTCTTGGACCCCCACCACTGTTTCTTTCAGTTTTCCAGTTTCCTTAATTGTAGCACAATTTACTATTTTTGGCAGTTTTCGGGTCCTAAACTTCCGGAGCCGTTTTGAGGCCCTAAACGATGTTTTTTTGGCATCGAATGGTGGGGCAAATATGAGTCCATTCTGGACTCAATATTTGTTGTTAATGGATGTAGTCCTTAAACAAATCTTTCGAACGATGTATCATGCGTGTCAAACGGAGGTAGTATGCCAAAGTTACAACCTCGGGAAATTGATGTACCAAGTTAACCAATGGGGCCCACATTAAGGCGTTTAACCTCCTAGGGTTAGGTTTTTGGGTGTGTAGGGTTTCCATTGTTTCTCAATAATATATAGGTCTTCGAGCCTCATTGTAACACAGAGTTCAGAGGCATGTAGCCGCCACATCTCTTCTCAGAGATAAGCTACCAGCACTCTAGCTAGTTTATTTCCATTATGTATGTAAACAAGTTTCAGTGATTGATTAATGAAATGAAGTGTTATTTCCGCTGCATATTTGTTTCTATGGTTATTTGTGTATTCTGTTGCGTTCTGCATAAATCCGGATCAATCTCAATTGGGGAGATTGTAACGAAAGGGATTGCTGATCATGCCTCCAAGGCATACTATTTCTCTCAATGTATTCCATTCTCAATTCCAGCATCATCACAGCTTCCATTCGAAGCTGATGAAGGTATAAAAATTCCTTCACTTCCTATTGCAATTCCAGTTTTAAATCCTGGCACTTCTTATTCATATTCAGAAGAGGAGTCATCTCGGTATGATCCTAACATTGAGCTCACAACTAAAATGGATCTAGATCCAAATCCAGCATCTAATTCATTCCAGCAGCCTAAATGGGCTAAGCAGCTCATAGAAGTAGCTAGAGATGGTGTTGTGGATCTAGATGACAAAAGAATAACAAGGTCCCAGTATCAGAAGGAGAGTGTAGCACTATCTCACACAAATCCTCTTCTTGTTGAAAGATGTTTTATGATGCTTGGGTCGGATCCTCAATTCTTCAGGGAGGCTCGCCATGATCCTATAAGATGGCAGGAAGCCATGGATGAGGAGTTTGATTCGCTACATGACAACCAGACCTAGAAACTTGTACCCTTACCTCCAAGAAGGAAACTGGTACAATGCAAATGGATCTTCAAAACCAAAATAGCTGCTGATGGGACCACAACCAAGTACGAGGCTCGGTCGGTGGCAAAAGGGTATTCTCAAGTCCAAGGCTTAGACTACAATGAGACATTTGCTCCTGTAGCTAGAATGGACTCCATCCGGATGGTATTGGCCATTGCTGCTTCCAAGAGATGGGAAGTACACCACATGGATGTGAAGAGTGCCTTCCTCCATAGTGATTTGGAGGAGGAGATCTATATGAAACAACCTGAGGGGTTTGTTGATGATCCTTCCTTAGTCTGCAGACTGAGGAAATCACTGTATGGACTCAAACAAGCCCCAAGGGCATGGTACTCCAAGATGGATGTCTTCCTCATCTCTCAAAAGTTTGAAAGGTGCAAATATAATTGCAATGTCTACATGAAGAAGAAGGAGGGGTTCTTGCTTCTAGTTGTACTGTATGTGGATGACTTTCTCATTACTAGTAGCTTTGCTGCTGGATTGAGCAGCATCAATTCTGCTCTTAATAAAGCATTTGATATGACTGACTTAGGACTATTAAGATAGTTCATTGGTCTCGAAGTAAGTCAAAAGGCTTAGGGAATCATGATCTCACAATCCAAGTATTCATCAGACATGATTAAGAGGTTCCATGTGGAGGATTGCAAGGCAGCCCCCTACCCTTCTTGTCAGGCATCGGGCTTGAAGAAGGTGGTTCCACACCCTTGGTGGATAGTACTCTCTATAAACAGCTCATTGGAAGCCTTCTATATCTCACTCATTCCAGACCAGACATATCCTATGCTGTGAGTGTTGCTGCCAGATACATGCAGGAGCCACATGAGCTGCACTAGAAGGTAGTAAAGAGGATCTTGCACTATGTGCAAAGTACCATTGATTATGGGATCCAGTATGCTTCTAGAGCACAGTTGGATCTCAAGGGCTTTACAGACTCAGACTGGGTAGGAGATGGAAATGATAGGAAATCCACCTTGGGTTTTGTATTCATGATTGGATCTGGGCCAATATGTTGGTCCAGCAAGAAGCAAGCAGCCCTTGCACTTTCTTCAGCAGAAGCAGAGTATAGGGGAGCTGTGAACGCAACTATTCAAGCTATCTGGTTGCATGGCATCTTCACAGAGTTTGGGATTCAAACTTCACTTATAGTAGATATTTATTGTGACAACCATAGCATAATCAAGATCTCCAGTGATACTGTTCAGAAGCATAGGACAAAGCACATAGAAGTTTGCATGCACTACATTCGGGAACTGGTGCATGACAGAACCATCACATTGCACTAGTGTCCGATAGAGGACTAGATTGCAGATATTTTTACCGAGTATTTTACTGAAAAGAGATTTGCCTTTCTCGAGTCCTTTTGGGCATTAAGGCTTGATTCTCAGTTCCTATCTTGAGGGGGTTTTCCCAAGAGGTTTTCCTACCTTATTTATATTATATCTTCTAGATTGTATTTAAGTGACCTATGGTCTTGTTACCAAGGCCCACAATTGTCCAAGTTAGGATTCATGGGGGTTGTTAGGATTATTAATCATCTCTTGGTCAAATGTCTATTAGATTAATTATTGCCTAACTTAGGAACTTTAAATTAATTAAATGAGTCCATTAGTGCAATTGGGGCCACATGTACTAGTCATTGAAGTGTGGGGGACAATGCTAGAGGTTAACTGCCACTTATTGCATGTGCATGCATCGGTGGGGGTGCTTCCTAGACCAATCCCTACATTTTAGGAGCCACTGGGAGTCCCAGCACCAACCTACTTTAGTTAGTTGGAGTTAGCCATAGTTAGCCTTCAGTTACCTTTAGATGACTCACTATCAGTTAGTTAGTGCATGCTTTGCATGGATATTGCATGCATGCATGTGGAGGAGCGCTTTTGTTCACCTACCACACTCAGTTGCACTGAGTTAACTAGTTGTTACTATCTGTTAGAGTTATTGGTCATCGAAGAGTTGATTTGATGGACTCCGATATTGATTAGGAGACCTTGATTTAGAGATTCAGTTAGATACAGTCTTATCCACTTGGAGAATTCGAATTCACTCCTCATGCATTCGAATTCTACCTATTTGTAATATATTGTACATCGGATAATATCATGATGAATATACTGTAATTTCCTGAGCAATACTTATCCATTTCCTGTGTGGTTTGTTTTGCTTATTTTGTATGTTCATTCTCCATTCAATTTATGCAACATAATCAAGAACTCTATGCTTGAAGATCATATGGCATTCAAATTCTAATAGGCCAAACCTAAAAACATGGGCAGTTGGGGTATCAAGAACCCTCATTTATTTTCTAGGGACCTCGTGGCTAAAGGTGTTTGGAGAATCCTTCAGGGAAAAGGATTTGGGTGATATTTGTTTACCATAAGTATATTGCTCCTCTTTTAGTTGAGGAGTGGTTCAGGACTAAGGAAAAGCCAATGAGGAATATTTCCAATATGTGGAGATATCTTTTAAAGTCCTTTGGAGTCATTGACAATTGGTTAATGTGGAAGGTAGGCAATGGTTGGAAGATCAAAATCGGTCTCAATCCTTAGTCTGGTTGCATAAATTATCATAGACTCCCTAATCATTTGTTTGAGTTCTTAAGCAATCAGGGTTTTCTATTCTTGCCTCAAATTAATGATCTCCCAAATTCCACTGCACTTTCTTAGAAGTGGCTTAGAGTTGAAGAAGCGGGTATTGAATATGTTGGGGATATTTTGGATTGGCAGAGGTATGTCAAGGCATTCAAATATATCCATATAAGACCCATTGATAAGGTGTATATTCTAGTATGGTATAGGAACCTCTCTAGGGTTCTTACCTCCCTTGTATAGGATATGAGGTTATTAGAGAAGAGGAGGAATTCCCCGACTATCTTTGGTTGCATGAATCAATTTGTCTTTACAAGTGTCCTCTCAAATGCAAATTATTTATGTGGCTAGCTTTATCTCAAAAAATTCCAGTTTGGGATCACCTACAGAAAATTATTTGGCTTGGTCTAGTAGATTCCCCTTTTGTAGAGCTAATAATGAAAGCATCGACCACCTTTTTTTTCATGTTCCTATTGTCAAAATGTGGGACTATGTTTCATCGATTTGTGGGATTCCTTTCTCATGGATTGGTATTTGATGGAGGTATTATATACAAATATATATAACATAATAAGACATATAATTATATATAAACATTAAGTATCAATATTAATTATTAATATTAATATATATTGCTCGGATGCAGGTGATATCTCCAGCTACATCCGTCCCTCTTTCTAGCCACCGTAAAGAGCACATGTCGCTCTTTTGGACACCCATCGAGATAGCGCAGCTCTTTAGTATATACAAGGATCTTTGCACGTGTGAGAAGTTTCCTCTGTCACTTCGGCTCATGCGACCTGGGCTAGAGAAGGTCCATCCTCCTAGGTGCTTTCATGGCTCTGCAACGATAATTAATGCTTGCAAGTACTTGGAATGACAAGCGTCTTATTCAAAACGATGTCAATATTTATGCCTTGGCTAGAAGCATTGTTGGGTTTGCAATGCAGCGGGAGGTTTCCAGTGTATTTGTTTCAGTGCACACAAGGTTCAGTACAGGAAAGAACGCTCCCCTGTGAATTGGTTTCAGGTTTAGGTTGGTAGCCATGTCCCGACAGAGAGGAACTCCTAGATGACCTAGATCTGGGCATGGCAAATCCCAGTGGGGTTGCAGTGCTCAGACCCCGGTGGACTATGAACCTCACATCTCTCCACATGTCCGTGTTTTGGTGGAAGCCTGGAAAAATCGGGTCCTCAACCACAAGCTCTCGACGGGTGAGGAGGGCAACCAAATTAACCACTATTGGATGATGAAGAACATACTCTGCAACCTAATGGAGGACATGCTCAGCAATTGGTCTGAGGCTCGGATAGTTGTTCACTCCATGAAAGCTAAAATTGCAGAGATTGACACCCAACTTACGGTCATGGACAACTCCTTTGCATAGAAAGGCACGGCTAGCATCTCTAGTCTGAACGTGCTCAGGGTGGAGGTGCTAATGGCAGTGAATCTGGTGGTCGGGCTCTCACTAGTCTCGGTGGTAGTGGCAGCGCTTTTGGCTGCTCTACGAAAGATCCCCATGTCAAACCTTTTTCGGTTCCCTCTACAATGGAGCCTCTCCTCAAGCGTCTGAAGGATTTGTCGGCCCAGCAGTCTGAGCAGCATTCTCATTCTCTTTCTCTAGCCCCGAAGGCCACCACCACCTCGCCTACTCTGTCGCAGGAAGAACGATGGGCCTGCCCCATCACTGAAGAAACCCCTCCAGTTTAATGATCATTTCAACCAGGTTTTTTGGTCAAGTCTCTAGTGGTTTTTGGTTAGTTTTAAGAATTTCTCATGACACTATCTGTTTTTATTCTGTTGGGAAAATCTTTGGCTATGCACATATATAGGAGCTAGTCGTTTTTATTATGGATTACTGTAATTAAGTCTCTCAGTCATGGACATATTAATCGTGAATACGGTCAGAAGGCTATTATTTTTTGAGAGGCTCTGGAGGGGGTTTTGCCTCCTTCAACCTCAGGTAGCCAAGTTAACTTTCTACAATTTTTTGCCTCTAATATATATGTTCAGCTTACAAAAAAAATATTAATATATATTAATATTAATAAATAATAAATAGAAATGATTAATTAATTAATGAGAAAAAGTAAAGAGACGTACCCTTTCATTTGAAAAGGCACGATAAAGCTTATATAAATCCATACCAATGTAATTGTAAATCATCGCATCTTATATATTTTATCATTTTATATTATATTTCATTCATGGAATATTTATCTTATTTACACTAGGTCTTCCCGTAAGAAATATACTTTTATTGTTTCATTGGTATCAAAGCCCCTTCTTGGGGAGATTCAGGCTTGTGGCCAATATTTTATAGAGCTTCTCCAATACTGGGTCTTTGACCCGCATAGGTTTTTGACCAACCCTTATAATTATAATATTACTATTATATTAATAATAATATTTACTATTTTTAAAGTTCTGAATGCTTCCCATTAGAAAAAATTATTATTATTATTTTAAACAATAATTATTATTATTAATTAATAATTGTCATTGCAATTATTATTTAATACAAAAAAAAGACCAATTCAAAGAAAGAAGATATTAAAAAGAGAAAAAACAAAGTCTCAAAAGATATTGAAGAAGTCATTGAAGCTCATTGTGTATTTGTTGAAGAAATTATGGATTCCATATATAAATCCAAATTTTAGACTAAGTGTCCTCATTGCGAAATGGAATTCCAATATCCGACATTTTTTAAGAATGGAAATCGCTCATGTCCAATATGTGGTAAATATTTTATTATGAAATGTGATCAAGGTAACTCACATATGCAATCACAGAAACTATAAAGCAAATTAGGATACTACAAGGAAAGCAATAAAAATCCTCAATTTGAGATGAGTAAGCATATCATTCTTCATAAGTTGACAAAACAAGAGAATCATCGCTCAAAAGATCAAAACCAAAAACTGGAAAAAGCTAATGAAGATATAAAGAAACTATTATCGGCTAAGAATGAAGAAATATCTCGATTAAAAAATCACAACCAAGACCTTAAAGACAAAATCAAAAAGTTCAAAGATAACGAAGAATCGTCGTATAAAAGTGATAAAGATTTAGAAGAAGACATCAAACGTTTAAACAAGCTCATCATGGACAAAGATGATGAATTGGTGCAAATCCAGAGAAAGCTAAAAAGTCAAGAATCATATATATGTCGACATCAACAACAAAAGGAAGAACTCCAACAAAAGTATGACGACACTAAAAAGAAGCACAATCTAGAAATTGTGAAAATCAATGGAAAATTAGCAAGCAATACCGAAGAACTATTTCGACTAAGAATTCATAACAAGACATTACTTATGAAAATCAAGAAACTAAAAAATAGTCAGAAGATGGAACTTTCCAAGGAAGAACTCGAAGGAAGAGTACTAAAATAGCAAAGGAAAAAACCATCGTCTGAGAAATATTAATCATGAGCTAGAGGAACAAATCAAGAAGTTAAAATGTGACAAACAGTCGCAAGACGAAAGGTTCAAGAAGATTCAGAATAATACTAATATATTAGAGAACAAATTAGTTCAAATCCAAAAGGAAGCATCCAGACTCTCTGGAAAACAAATTCAGGTTGAGAAAGAAGAAACAAATACAAATTCAATCCCCGTCACGATTCAAAAGGAATTCAATCAAACAGAAAAACAAACAACAAGAACTCTTTATCGGCACCCAAATTACAAAAATCGTTTTGACCAACGACGGGATCAAAATGAACATAAAGAGCGGAGTTATGATTTCAGAAGAGAAAGAACACAAAATGAACAAGCTAAGCAGACAACGGGAAGTTCCATCAAACAAAGCAATCAACAAACTACTCCAATGAAGATAGAACTCGGATGGACCACTTCACGAACAACGCAGCATTTTTTCTTGGGTATTCATAACTCGTATCGTCATGTTTCATCAAGTGTCGCAATTATTAACACAAAAGATTGAGAGATGACATTACAAGCAAGAAATCATATGTAAGTTATGTCTTCAATAAGCTTTGAGGACAAAGCTTCCCTTAAGAGGAAGACAACGATATATAAAAATATATATATAACATAATAATACATATAACTATATATAAATATAAGTATCAATATTAATTATTAATATTAATAATTAATATATATATAAATGGTTAATTAATTAATTAGAAAAAGTAAAGAGATGTACCCTTTCATTTGAAAAGGCACAATAAGCCTTATATAAATCCATACCAATGTAATTGTAAATCATCACATCTTATATCTTTTATCATTTTATATTATATTTCATTCATGGAATATTTATCTTATTTACACTGCATCTTCCCGTAAGAAACATATTTTTTTCTGTTTTAGGAGGATGCTTTAAGAATCTAGTCTAATAATGTGGCTTATAAGGCCTACCTTTCTCTATCGATGATCTTTACTTGGGGGGTATGGATTCCTAGAAACTTAGCCATATTCGAGGATACTCTTCCTCCACCTGCAATTTTAGCATAGAAAGGTTTAGATATTCTACAGTTATATCCACAAGATATCAATTTTATCAATAAAAAGGAATATATTGGTTGAAGTTATTGACATGGATCATCCTTGGTTTTTTTTTATGGAGCAACTCAATGGAACCCTCAACAAGGGGGCGTAAGAAGACTTCTCTACTTAAATGATTCCATTTGTCATAAATTTGTTGTCAGAATAGGTATTAGTTATAACAACAAAGTTGAAATAATGGCTCTTAAACTAGCTTTGATATTGGCAATTCATAAAAGTGTTTGGCATCTACAGGTCTTCGATGACTCCAAGTTGGTTATTGAATGGATGGAGGGTAATAGGCTTCCCAAAAATATCACCCCAATCCCTATTTTTAAGGAGATTCAAAAGATGATATCATAGTTTTGGATTATGTCTTTTAAACACATCTTCCATGAAAGGAATACCAAAGCATACCACCTTTCAAAGCTTGGCTTACAACTGGAGGAAGGCCACTGGTCGAGATGGGATGCAAATGATCATGGTGAAGTTACCTTTTACCCAGAATTATACTCTAGATGGTATGGTTTATGAACCATCTATTGTGGACATTTGGGACATAATGAGCTCAATATTTGGACTGTTTATTGTCCTTTCTTTTTTTATTATTGCATGCTCTCATCGCATAAGATTTTTTCTCTGTTACAACTTTTCCTAAAAGTCACAGGATGTCTTTTTGTTTTTTTGGTGACTATACATAGGGGAGTGCTCTATCTTTCTGGATGGATATACTCCATTGGGAATTATTATGGTCAAGATCTACAGATTTTTGTAAAATGTGATTTATTATTTTAATATAATGCGACTTTTTTCCCTTGGAAAAAATAATTTACACAAAGTCATTTCAAATTCATATCACACATGTTGCATTTTGAATTTGATGTAGTGCCTTGATTTTAAAACAATTCATGTCAATGGGTTTTGCATTTGTAAAGGACTTAATGTTATATTTTAAATTTGATATTGTATTTTAAATTAATCACAATTACTAGTGTACACCTTAATTGGGCCCAATGGTTAAGAACATGTGTTTCCTCCTAGTGATCATATGTTCAAATCCGAAGGAGATCGGGTATGTACACCCCTCCCCTTTGTAGACTATTATAAAAAGTATGTATATAGTTTTAGGATTGCATTCATAATATTTACACAAAATAACTTCACATTCATTTCACAAAAATAAAAATAAAATCGTTTTATTAAAATTAAAACTAAATTTAATTAAGTGAAACCATTTATATTCACCATGTTTTCTTTAATTAAGAGATTATTTTGAAGAGTCTCAATGAACATTAACCATCATCAACATATTTCTTATCATCTAATCTTACAAGATAAAAAAAACATAAAATTAATTTTATTAAAAAAATACATTTTAATCAAATAAAAAATAAATTTTATTTTATTATAAAAAAAATTACATTATAATTTCTAATTAAAAATCAAACAATAACTTCAAAGTAAGTTCACAAAAAAATTTAAAAATCAAACAATAACTTCACAGTAAGTTCACAAAAAATTTTAAATAAAAATTAAGAATTACACATCATTAACAAACACTCCTACCAAATTGAATTTAAAAACTTTAAGAATATGCACACGATGCCAATATTGGAATTACTTTCTAATGTTATCATCGTGTGGTTGGCATCATATTGCAAAGGTAAGAAAGTTGAACGATTAGTAATCTTTAAATAGCTTGCAGAGAGTAGCTATACTTGGCATCAGATTGCAATGTTGTTATACTCGTTTGAATTTTAGAACCAACACCAAACCATTGTTTATACACTTCTTAGGAACTTTTGTGAATGCATTCTCTCCATGTGAACTTATCTTCATTAGAGATTCCATGCATCCAATGGGTATGAAGAAACTATGAAATCTCCAAAGTGAAGAAACTAGGAAGTTCCTTTGACATGTGGAGTTGGTATTGATTAAATGGCTCTCCAAGCTGAGGAAACAACTTACATCAGCCTGAATCAGTGTGGGCCTAAATTATAATAAATGATAATTGTTTAGGTAAGGTATTAGTGTGGGTTTGCATTCTTGCATTTTAGTGTGGGTATTAGTGTGGGTTTGCATTCTTGCATTTTTTACGGTAGAAGATTAGGGATCAACAATCTAGATTAAGGATCAGCAATCTATTATAATGAGGAAGGGGATGGGTGGTGGAATCTAAACATCAAATTAAAAAACATAAAATGTTATTGAATTAATGCTAAGCCATTGCTAGCATTAATCGGGTACTACAAGGTGAAACAAAAGACATTATGTTATTTATGCTAGAAAAGAAGCCAAACCGCAGTTACCTGTTGCCTTGCTATCGGCATTAGGCCAAATAAGGCCCCAAAACATTTGATTGGCAGGAACTAAAAATCAAACGATTAGATTGGCCCAAGAAAAAGTTATCATGAAAAACTTTGGTTAAAATACTTAGATTCATGTGCAAGCTAATAGCAAAAATGGAAATTCGTTTACTATAGTCCCACCCCATGAGGGCAAGGACTAATAAGTGTGTTCTACCATATTCTAAGATTATTACAATGAAATGTGATTGGCTTAGAATTTCTTTATTAAGATGATGCAAGTTGCGGTATTATTACATTAGCTCAAGCTATATGGAATGATTCATTTGCATTGAGGGGCAAAATGTATCTTTAGGAAATTTGAACTTTTATTCATTTGCATTAGGGGGCAAAATGTATGTTTAGGAAATTTGACTTTTTATGGACGAAATGTTAAAGTTTTAGGGTTTTTCATAAAATTTGACAAATTTGTATTTGAATGTAAATTTAAATTATAAAATAATATTGAAGTAAAAAATACAGCAGTAGTAAAAGTTTAACCAATAATAAATATATTTTTCATCTCTTTTAACTTTAACACTCTTTTGAGTCAACTTTAACACTCCTTTGGTTGTGTTAAGGTTGGGATTTGGAACAAAATATAACAAGTGAAAATATACACTATAAAAGTACAGAAACAGTAAAAGAGTACTAATAGAATCATGAACAACAATATATTAATTTAACCAACAAAACAAATAGGACCGAGTTGGATCTTCCTTATACTCAGAATATACTTTTAGGTCAAACCTTGTCTCTCAGAGACAAGTCAGTAAAAGGAACAAGTCTGACCCTTACCTGAGGGCATGGACATATCTAAGAGAGAGAAAAAGTTAAAGTGTTGTAGGGTAGGATTAGACAAGAACCATAGAAGGTACAATAGTCAAGGTATCCAAGATCAACCTCTAAAACGTTAACCAGGACAGCCAACAAGTGTTCAATAGTGGGAGCATCCATCAAGGAAACCCTAGCAAGATAGCAACAAACCAAAAACAATCTAGTGGTAGTCCACAAATAGAGCAGCCCACTCAAAACATCCCAACACATGCAAATGCCTACTGAAAACAACCCAAACAGGCTACGACCTTATTCTAGCAGCCCATACACAATAGTGGCCTACTCAAAACAACCACAAACAGGCTGCGGCATCACTCTAGCAATCCAACCACAGTAGTGACCTCAACAAACAACCCACAAATAGAAACAACCTACCTTAGCATCCCTCACACAAGCTGGAACCTCAATAGACAGTCCACAATACAGGTGACAACCCAAAAAACAATCCATGGCACCCTCACAAACAGTTAGCAATAGCAGTGGCACTCCTCAGCAGGCTCATACAGGTTAGTGGTAGCCTCAAAAAAGGGAGTGGAAACCCTAGATAAGGTAGCGGAAGCCCCAGACTAACCCTAACAAGCAGCAACCCTCTCCTAACAATGTAAAAACCAGTCCATGACTCACAACAGGAACAAACGTGAGTAGTAGAGCAAGAACCAAGAGAGCGCCCAAGTAAGGAGAGGGTGGAAACCCTAAACGTCACATAAATCTACTGTAAAAACCCTAGATCACTCACACATAAAATTAGATCTAAATTGCCACTTCATTATGCTCTCATAATGAAGAATTAGGTTTGTATTTATAACCTCTTAAATACTTCTAGAAGGATCCTCCTTCTAATCTTTCAATGACTTAGGGTTATGCTACAAGGGGTCAAGATGTTATAACAATGGGAGGGTTAACAATATAAAACATAAATTAATCATAACAAGGGCTAAGGTACCACATTCAAAAGGGGGCGCTAGGACTACAAAGGAGAGGTGAACACAAGACCACCCAAACACAAGGTTAACCATAAGTCAATAAAAGGTGTCACAACAAGGTGGGAAGACAAGCCTTTTACCCACAAAACCAAAGGTGTAACAACAAGGTGGGAAGACAACCCTTTCACCCACAAGGAGAAGCAACCAAAATTTTATCTTTCTCTCTCAATGTATGTGGTCCACAAGTGTTCCATATAATAACAGGAAGTTGTATCATCATTACATAAGGAAGGTCCAAAATGGATGATGTGATCATCTGGTCTTCCTAACTTCTCCCAAAGGTCAAGTGTTACTGACATCATCAAGGGGTGTCCAGTCCCTTGAAGAAACAACCTATCTCAACCATTTAGGAGAGGAGGGCATCACACATCATCATATTGGTTAACTCACCAAGATCCACCTGGTTAACTAAACAAGACTACATCTACAGGACCTTCTTGGTCCTAGACCAAGAATCTTCCTAGTCCCAGACTAGGATGTCTCTGTCTCTGCCTACAAGATCTGCTTAGTCCTTATGACCAAGAAACTATATGGTCCCTAACCATAATGCCCTATAGACAAATAAGGTCCCTGACCACATGCTATGGACTTTTCCATGGCATCAACCTGCTTGGTCCTAGACCAAGAACCCCAGTAGACTATTGGGGGGCCTATGGTACCTGCTAGAGACTTACTCTACCTTGTTAACTGACCAAGAACCTTATTTAACTGACTAGGGTGACATCCTTCCAAATAACGGCTCTTGCAACTACATTATCTTTATCATGAAAGACCATGTTAAAGATACAACATCTGAGTCATTCCCATGTCAAACTTGTGTAGCTAGGATTAGGTCTTCCCATATAAAGGAAGCTTTAGTTGGACTTGAGTACTTGGATTAGATTTTTGAGTTGGACTCAAGAAAGACTAAGCCTTCCATATAAAGTTTACTCCTCCCGTGTATAGGTGAATGCTTTGATTTATCAAAGTGATGATGTTGTAAAGTCTTAATGGACAAGGCTCCAAACTTGTGTAACAAGTCAAGATTCTCATGTGGACCTCCAATTATAATAGGTACCCATGGGTGGACTCCCCGTTATAGAGATAATCAGATTCTCATATGGACCTCCAGTTATAGTAGGTACCCATGGGGTGGACCTCTCGTATAAAGGTAAAATATTTGCATGTTGAAGCATTAATGTTGCGTGATGTATTACTAACCATGGTCATCGATTGCTATTAAGTCTCCTTTAGAGACTGGCCACCTCTAGAGTGAATTACTTTAACATATGATCATTTGGTCTGAGGTAACATAATATGATCACAACATCCGATAAATCTTCTTAGTATAATTTGATATGATAGATAATTAAAGTTAACACATATTGACCATGTAGTAAAAGATCAGAGATAAAGATAAATGCATAGAGAACAAAGAGAATTCAAAATTGTTCATGAAGACACTTCAACATATTAAAGTGAACTTGATTTGTTAAAAGCTTCAGTTAAATAACAATGTATGCTTCAATCAATGCTTTAGTTAAAGCATCAGATAAAGTATTAATGTATGCAATTAGTTAAGTAAAGGAGAACTTAGTGATTACTTTGGTAAAATCAATCAACGTGATTTCAAAAAAGAATAAGTTAACTAAAGTATTAATAAAAGAAATTAGTTAACTTAAGTGGTTTGCATGACTACACTTTAGTTAAACTAAAAGATGACACTTAAGTTATGACACTCGAGTTACACCTATTGCATGATGACACTTATGTTAGCTTGTTAACTAAGTGATGTTACATCAAGTTAAGAGGCGAGTTCACTTTGAAGATAGTTGAGCGTTATTTAATATGAAAGAAGGAAGGCATAGCACATCATGTATTTGCAAGATTGAAGAAACCATAGCACAACAATTATTCAAGAAATAAATTCGCTATATTTTGCATGGGAGACTAATTCCCCATGTCGTGATTCGTTATTCCTTGCATGGCAGTGGTTTTGACAAGTATTTAATGTATTGAACTCATTGTAAAGTTCATTTGATTGATCTCTCATCTCTATTCCTCTGTATCTACACCTAGGGTGTCTATTCTCTCTTATCTTGCACCTGGGGTGTTGAAAGAAATATGTTGTAAAAGGAATTCTTTGCTATCTATCGTAATTATATGGAGAAGATTTGTTGGGTTTTTCATCCTCATTGTTTTGAGGGTTTTCCTAGGGTATACATTGTGTTATGGTTGAATGTTTTATGTGATTGAATGTTATATTGATTCAAAGTTTCAGCATTTTCACAGTTAACGAATTAAAGTTCAAATCTCAACAAAGTTGCACAAACTTCAACATGGTATCAGAGATCAGGGCGTGAAGGAGATAAAATTTGGTAAGCAAGCTTGAGCCTAATTAGATACTAAGAAGTTGATCATAAGATTTGAAATCGATCTCTATACAACAGGAAGACCGTCTTGAGGGCACTCTGAATTTCAACACTTGGAAGGCCAGGGTTTTCAACATCTTGGAGGAACGTGACTTGGATATCTACGTATCCATTGTGATGGAGGATCCTACATCCAATAGAGGAAAATCAAATTCAATAAGAACCAAGCTGAAGCCAAACATATCATATATGATTTGATGAAGGACAACTTGATGCCCATGATCACACCATTGAATACCTCAAATGAATGTTTTGATACATTGACTATCATATGCGAGAAGAAGGCCCTGAGTCAAAAGAGGGAATTGAATAACAAGATATGAAACCTCAAGATGGAAAAGGATGAGATAGTGGCCTATTTCTTCACCAAGATCTCTCAAGTAAGAGATCAACTTGCTAGCATTGGATATGTGGTGGGTGAAGATGATTTCTTCAAACTACTCTTGATGGTATCCCATCCTCATGGGAGACATTATTGGCTTTCGTAAATGGTTGATAGCTGCAACCTAACTTTGAGAGGTTGTGGCATGACTGCATGAAATAGGAAGGGTGGATCCCTAGAAAGAATGTGTGCACCAAAGAATAAAACCTTGCTCTTGCGACAAGGATGCAGAGAAGATTGATAAGTTCGTGGTCCAAGAGAAATCTCTCCATAAAGTGATTCACTATAATCTGCATGAGTCTTCCTTTACCCATGAAGAGATTCACTACCTCATGCATGTGACCAAAATTTGCAAGTTAAAGATGCAGTAAGCTTCCATCAAGAAAGAAGATCAAGACCTACGGACTCCAATAATCTTTGCAAGGAAGCAAAGATCAAGAGGGAACCCACAAATCAATAAAATATAAGTATTTGTATTTTGATATGCTCGTGTAAATCTGATCTAAATGTTTTTTTAATGTGTTTCATTACGGTTATATGCATATATGTGTCCATAGAACAAGGAAGTATGTTATAGTATAACATGATGAGCATATGTTATAGTTTTATTTTATTGGCGAATAGTAAATCTCATGTAGTACATGTTATGATTGAGTAAGTAGCATATAGTGTTGCATAACATTCAATTAGATATATGTGGAGGTTGTGTCGAAACATTGGTTAATATGTTTGCATGTATGTATGAACTATTTTCATTGCATTGAAATATTCACATGATTGAATTTCATGATTATGCAAGGTTGTTAATCACTTGAATAAATTTGGCTTGTAGGGAAAGATCCTATGATATGATCTACAAGCGGAGAATGACATGTGAAGTTATTCTGATGGTAAATACCAAAAGAAAAGAGGACAAAGATGGAGCCATCCAGAAAGAAGGGCAACCTTGTTGGTTATAGTGAATCATCTAAAGACTACATAATATATGTATCGAGTACAAGTCAACAGGGATGTGACATTCCATGAAGAAGATGCAGTATGAGATAGACATGGAGGATCCTGAGACTCCCATGTTGGAGGACCCAGATTCTAGTTCTCCCCATTCATAGGTTTAGAGGGAGAATCCAGAAAGTGTTCTCAGATTCTCTAAATTCCTGAAGAACCAGTTGAACTGGTTGATGAACCTTCTATTAAGAGGAGATCTGCATAGTGCTCATATATAGAAGGAAGCAGTTTTAAATATTTGAGAATCCTAACATGATTCTTGGGTTTAGTGGTGTGGCAGAAATCCAATAAGATTTTTCTTAGTTAAGGAAAATACACAATAGAGATCCTGAAGAGATTCAGGATAACGGATTATAAGCCCATGGCCACACATATGATGACTAATTTGAAGTTGATTCTTCTACAGATTTGGAGGATATCACAAACAATTGAGTAGATCCTAGATGTTCCTAGCTAGCACCAGTCAGATATATGCTTTGCAGTCAGTACATATACATGTACAACAAAGTTTGTGTTAAGGTACCTACATGGTACGTTTGGATATGGACTCAGATATGGCTTGGATAGGTTATATCCAAGACACGGTGCAAAAAGGAGCAGTGAAACTCTAGTACATATTCACATATGAGCATATTGATGATATACTTACTAATATTATGTCCAAATTAAAGTTGAGTACATCCAAGACAAGCTTAGTGTAGTATAGAATGACTCCTCTAGTTGAGAGGGAGCATTGATGATTCTCCATAGGCAATAGCATAAAGATAAAATACCCACTAGTTAGTCATGTGGGACATGACTCATGAGTTCTCCCCACTGGTAAGTCATGCATTGATACATGGATTAGACACCGGTTACCCATACAGTTGTATATGGCTCAAGTTAGCCATACAGTGGTATATGGCTCAAATTAGTTATGTAGTGGTACATGGCTCGATTAAGTCATGAAACAAATAAGCCACTCAATTAGCATAGCTCAAATTAGTTATGTCGGTACATCACTCATCCAGGGGCTACCGTATCTCATGTGGAAGGCACCCACGTGAGAAGATCAACAATCAGGACCTCATATGGCTATAAGATAATAGTCAAGGTCTCTGAGACTATCAGTGAGTATCAAATACTTGAGTGAGTTATAGTCGAGACTGTTGGGAAGCAGTCAAGCCTCTTGGAGAAGTCAAATGGCCATCTAGTTGGCTAGGGAGGTACATTAAGATAGAAAAGAAAAATAAAACCACTTTGAAAGTGTTAGGCCTTGGAGAACATCATGAACAAAGGCAAGCTCATAGAGAACTTCTCTACACCATAGAAGATTCTAGAAGTCAACAAGCAAAAACAAAAAACAATTGTTGAAGATTGACAAAAGGTAAGATTTTATTTTTGTAAGAAAATTACACATTTGATGTGTTGGTAAATGTTGGATTGAAAATCCATGGTTTCTAGTTTAGGGAAACTATATGAGTCTAAATAGGTAGCTTAATGTATTTGATACATAGTAGACCTATTATAGATGTTGTAAGTGAGATCATGTATGAGATTAGATGTACACATTAAGCATGTGCTTAGGTACCTTTGAGATACTATTGTTTATGGACTCGGTTTTACCTCCAATGGTGAGGTAAAGCTACTTGGTCATGCAAACTCCATTTAGGATGGCCATATTGTGGCTAGTACTATAGAAGCAAAGTGTATTGTGGCTAGTACTATAGAAGTAAAGTGCATTTCAGCTAGTACTACAAAAGTAAAGTATATTGCGACTAGTACTACCTGTCAAGAACTGTGTAGCTTGAGAAGCTACTTGTTGGGTTAAAAGATTGAATTTACATTGATTTGTTGTGATAATCAAAGTTGCTACCAACCAATCCATCCTTCCAGTTGGGTTTATCAGGCTGCCAAGGAGGTGGAAAGACTTACTGCTAAGCTAGCGAGCTCAACCCCAGAGTTATGAACACCCACACTGGTTCTAGCCTGACTTCTAAACAATTACACACCTAACACAAGGAAGCATTCCCTTCTCTGCTACACAGTCCCTCAAGCCATGCCTTCCCTTCCAGTGTTATTCGGGGTATGCAAAGAAGAAAACCAGCTTTCTAGATTGGTCTGTGGGGTTCCTTCACACACTAGGTTTATCAAGCAAGTCTAGACTCCATTTCAATTCCTCAAACCAGTTCAGATGCCAAACAAGGATGTACACACAATTATCTCGGTATTGGGATTAACAAAACGTAAGCAGAAACCAAGTAATTACACATGCACATAGTAAATTACGAATTCTGAGCATTATTGATGCCATATCAGCTGCTGCAAAATACCAAAACGAAAAAGTTAGCTGGTTATTCAAATCAAAGACACAAAATCGGATTCTGGGCAATCGGGTTCAGGAAAACGACTAGTAGACTAGAGAAACCGAGAAAAGAAACAAATCCACACAAGAAAACCAAAATGTGAAGGATCCAAATCGCTGAACAGGAGAAAATCGTGAAGGTTTTAGACTCGGAACGGTTTTGCTTCCTGGCCCCTACGTGAATGAAGATTACCCATCCAAAAACATCCCACATAGTCAAAATCATGAGGGAAGGTGAAACATTGCCACATGAGGGAAAGGTGGACGTTTTTGGTGTTTTCTTGCCCAAGAAAATTTTAAAACGTTTTTTCCAGAAATGGTGCTCTGCCCATTTCAAATTTCTCCCCACTCTTCCAATCCCCCACTCCCTCATCCTTAAGAAAAATCATGCCCCCATCTCATTTAGTTGCGTTGACATAGTCAGCTATGGGTTTTAATTAAAAATTGCAATTTAATATGATGTCCAGCTTTTTAATGTTTAGCTAGCATAAAAAAAATACCATCGGCCCAACCTTAATTTCCGAAACATAAACACTAAATCAATGGTGGGGCTTTTTCCTAGCTCCACACCATGATTATTTACATCATATTATTTAAATGCAAGCAGGTTCAAAACCGGAGTGTTACAGCATCACGAGTCATTCTCTCATCCAATATTGTGCAACCAAGATTAGGTCCTCCCGTATAGAGGAATACTGAGTTGGACTCAGGTATTTATAGTAGATTCTTGAGTTGGACTCAAGAAAGACTAAGCCTTCCGTATAAAGGTTATTCCTTCGATTACAAGGCGGATGCTTTAATTTATCAAGTGATGATGTTGTAAAGTCTTGTTGGACAAGGCTCCAGACTTGTGTATCAAACCAAGATTCTCATGTGGACCTCTAGCTATAGTAGGTACCCATGGGGTGGACCTCCTATATAGAGGTAAATGCTTTGAATGTTGTGTGATGCATTACTAACCATGGTCATTGATTGCTATGAAGTATCATTTAGATATTGTCCACCTCTAGAGTGAATTACTTTAGCATATGATCATATGGTCTGGGGTAATATAATATGACCACAACATCCGATAAATCTTCTAAGTATAATATGATATGATGGGTAATTAAAGTTAACACATATTGACCATGCAGTAAAATATAAGAGATAAAGATCAATGCATAGAGAACAAAGAGAAATCGAAATTGCTCATGAAGACACTTCAGCAGATTAAAGTGAACTTGATTTGTTAAAAGCTTTAGTTATAAGGCTTCACCTTCACTTAAATAACAATGTATGCCTCAATCAATGCTTTAGTTAAAGCATCAATTAAAGTATTAATGTATGCAATCAATTAATTAAAGGAGAAATTAGTGATCACTTTAGTAAAATCAATCGACATGATTTCAGTCAAGTATAAGTTAACTAAAGTGTTAATAAAAGAACTTAGTTAACTAAAGTAGTTTGCATGATGACACATTAACTAAACTAAAAGATGACACTTTACTTCAGTTAAAAGATGACACTTAAGTTATGGCACTTGAGTTACACCTATTGCATGATGACACTTATGGTAGCTTGTTAACTAAGTGATCCTACATCCAGTTAAGAGGCAAGCTCACTCTGAAGACAGTTGAGCGTTATTTAATACCAAAGAAGGAAGGCATAGCACATCATGTATTTGTAGGATTGAAGAAACCAGAGCACAATAATTATTCAAGAAGGCCATTCGTTATAGTTTGCATGGGAGGATAATTCCCCATGCTTTGATTCGATATTCCTTGCATGGCAGTGCTTTTGACAAGTATTTAATGTAATGAACTCATTGCAAAGTTCATCTGATTGATCTATCTTCTCTATTGCTTTGTATCTACACTGGGATGTTCGTTCTCTCTTATCTTGCACCTGGGGTGACAAAAGCAATATGTTGTTGTAAAAGGCATTATCTACTATCTATCATAATTATACTGAGAAGATTTGTTGGGTTTTTCATCCTCATTATTTTGAAGGTTTTCTCAGGGTATATGTTGTGTTATGGTTGATTGTTTTATGTGATTGAATGTTCTATTGATTCAAAGCTTCAGTGTTTTCACACTTAAATAATTAAAGTTCAGAGTTCAACAAACTTGCACAAAATTCAAGAGACCCGACATCACTATCAAACCAATATTTATTTAGAAATTGACACAAATTCAATATAGTTATTTAATATGTCAATTTTTGTTAGCTCATTCAGTTAAGGTGTGGGTCTCGTCATCAAAGTGATTTGAGTTCAATTCTACTTGGAGGTGAACTAGTTGGGAGGGGACACCCCAAAATTCAGCCAAGTTAATGAAATAAAAATGGGGCCTAAGAAGCTATACCAATTATCAAAAAATAAAAAATAACTATAAAAGCTAAAATTTGTTTACTGCCACATTACCAATTAACTATAAAAACTAACTTTCTTTTACTGTCACATTACCAATTAACTATAAAAACTAACTTTCTTTTACTGCCACATTACCTAGTGTATCCGGCTCCGTTGTGGCCATGGATACTTCAGACATAGCTCTCATGTCTAATGATATTAGAAAAATTGCAAGGGAAGTGAACATTGAGTGAAGTACACTGAAAAAATATACATAAACGTTGTCATCTCTGTTGTCACAGAGGTATACCTGTAACGTTCAACAATATGCTTCACTTGAAAGAGCAAAACACCATCACCATGCATTTGCAATCACTGAGATTGTGACAATGGAGGCTATTTTCAGAAGGATAATGAAGGCAATTACCATATTCATTCTGGTATCAATACACACCACTCACCAAGCATCAAGGAATATTGAGACACTAGCAGATTCTCCTCATAGAATATAGGAGGCTGATATTTATAACATTGTAAAATGCAGTGCACGCAATTTCGCTCCTTCAATTTATAACAGTTGTGTCGGGAGAAGTAGTAATCGCACCTGTCATAATTCATCTCGTCCTTAACATAATGTATGTTCCCCCAGGAATTGTTAACATAATTCATCAATGCATTCAAATCAAGGATTCAACGCTACTTTTCTCCATTGAATGTTGTCGTATTACTTGTAGTTGTTTTCGGGATTCATTGTGTTTGAGATTTTTTAAGTCAACGTTAATTGGGATGAGATTATTGTTGAAGTTGAACAAGACGAGGATTATGTTTATGTGATATCGAAACATTTATTTAAATAAACAAAATATAACGAGTAATTGTTCTTTATGGTGTTAAAGGAAGTTGTAAAAAATGCCAATATAAATAAGTGATTTCAACAACATAACTTAAAAATTAAAGTCTTTTAAGTTGACAGCGGCTATAATAAGGTTGCAATAAGGTTGTACAAGACTAGTGTTACCAAGTTTAAAAACAATGACGGGTGGTTGGGAGATATTAATTGTACTAAAGGAGTTAAGCAATGTTGTCCCCTCTCCCCTACCATTTTAGGCATATACATCGATACGTTAGAAGGTTGTTTAGTAGAGGCAAGTTGCATTAGCACAACGTAGTAGGAATAGTAAGCATTCTTCCTCTTTATGTTGATGTTATTCTTCTTCTCGCAAGGTGTCCCTCTGATCTTGATAAACAATTAAGAATTTTCAAGGATCTATGCTCTAGCATGGATATGATTGTTAACATTGACAAAACAAAAGTTATGTAAATCAAATCCAATCAGGTCACTTACGCTATTTTTTTGTATGACAATAGCAACATGGAGGAAGTGACTTCATAAAAATATCTTGGGATTGATATCCATAACAAGTTCAACTAGAACTACATCGTAGAGATAAGGATGAATAAAGGGTGGAAAACTTATTTTGGTCTTGAAAATAATTGTAAATCAACAAACCTTGTGATGTGGGATAAAAAAGACTCCTCTTTGAGACTCTCGTCACTTTGGTTCTCCTAAATGGTTGTGATGTTTGGGGTTGCAACATCTCTAGAGAATCTTGGAGAAAGTTTGAGCAAATCTAGAAAAGTTTTATAACTTATAATATTATAATTAAAACAACATTCCCTACCTTATTCTTCTCATAGAAGTGGGTCTTTCCCCCATTGGGAGTATAGTTATGACTATATACCTAATGTACAAGAAAAAAGATAAATAACAAAGGGGAGTAGAGACTTCTTATAATAGCTTTAAAATCCAGTCAAAACCACCTAAGGCTTAAGTGAGGTTGTCATAAAGATGACATGTCTTGGCTAAATCATTAGGGGATTGATGAAAATGTCGCTTTGCAAAATATAGATAATATGACAAATATTATTACATTGAAGTTTAAAGAGAAGTTGTTGTGCGATAAAAAATTAGAGGTTAAAAGAAAATGAAGACATTATAAGTAGGTCACAACGTTGATCTAGAAGATCAAAAGTATCTCTCTATTTTAAATAGCGTAAGGAAGAAAATCAACATAGTTAAAATAACAATGAACTCTAAGGAGATGCATAGTGAAACAAAGTGTTAAACAATTCCTAAAACGTTGTGGGCTAAAAAGTTTTGTCATCTCTATGAAACTATGAGATTTGAGGATGGAAAACACTTTCTCTTGGAATGCCTTGCGTACACCCACATTATATCTCAACTTCAAAAAAAATGTTACAATAAGAACCTACCTAACCTTCTAACTTATCAAAATTATAATAATTTAGTAACGCTCTCGTTAAAACTTTTCTAGCACAAAAATAAAATTGTAAAAAAAAGCAAGAAGTTTCTTATTTTTTTGTTTTTCTTAAATTTCTATAAGCCAAAGTTGGCCTTAGTGAAGTTAACAATCATGATTGTTAGCATCGTAAACAAATACAAATACTCTTAAACATAACAATATACCACTCTACGTATAAATTTCAATGGATATATTTATTTTTCTACTTTATTCCATGCCAACATAAGCAGGTATTTAGTTGTTATGTAGCTCTATTTATTTATTATACTATATATTTTTTCAAATTACAATAATAAACAGTCCATTCTTTTGTTTTTTCTCATTTTACATTATACATAGACACACACATTTGTTCATTGCCCTTTTACGAAGTTTGTTTATAAAAATGTTTTGTGGGACAAACACTTTTATTGGAATGTTGTGATTGATGCTCTGATAGAGTTATCAAAATCACAAAGCTTTACCTTGTTATGCTTTGCGGAGGGTTTGATTAATGAGAAACAAGATGATATTTTATGGAAATGGGTAACTTTAGGTGCGGTGTCTCATAAATAAGGCTCTCATGCGAAGAGCACTGTAAACCTATAAAGTAGAAGAAATCTATAAGCCTAAAAGAACTAGATATGGGTTGTTTACGACCTTGTTCTTTGATGGTGCTTACTAAGGTACCACGGGTATTTGTGGTATAGGGGTTGTATTTTTTTAAATTACGATCATTATTCTCTTTTAAAATATGGGGTAGGTAAGGGAATAAACAATATAGAGAAATTATATGCCTTCTGAACACTAATGAAAGTAGTTGTTGATAAAGGTGTAAACATGTTACATGTATCAGGGGACTCAAATCATTGGATGGATTGGAAAAATGGAAAAAATCAATTGAAAAAGGTAGCCCTAGATCGCATGATGACAACAATCTTATAGGGAAAATTTTAGTTTGAATAAGTCTCCTATGTATATATCTACAAGGAATTCAATTCCATGTATATACAGGGAATTCAATTCTAGAGAAGACAAACTTTCAAAATAAGCCTTATTAATAAATGAAAGAACTTAGTAAACTAGGGATATCGGTGATTTTTGGAGGCAGAAGGACTGACGACGATCGTGGCTTCAAGAGATGGGGGGTTTCTCAAGCCTCCCCAGATGAACCATCGAGGGGACTCTAGATTCGAGGCATCCCAATCCCTCTAGAGGCAATGGGAGGAGAGGGAACGGGTATCAAGCTCCAAAATCGGTAGTCCCTTCAATCAAAAGGAGGCTTGAAAAATGTATTCCTAAATCATATCTAATACCCTCAATGCAGATCAAATCGAGCAAACTTAGGGATCATATCCAATACATGCAAGATCATGTGCTCATAGGAAATTTTGTGGGAATGTTACCTTCGGAAAAATCCGTAGTTTGGTGGATAAATTCCACCTAGAAACCATGGGGCCACTATGATCTCCTATTGGGTTCCAAACGCTTTTTCACCATTTCCTTTCTAAGCTTGGAAGACTGAAACAAAGTGCTTGATGGATGACGTTATTTTTTCTACTCAGCATGCTTGTTCTTAAGACCTTGGAAGGAGAATTTTTTCTTGGATAAAGAGTATATGAGAGTTGAGTCGATATGGATTCGTCTCTACTCTCTCCCAAGCAAGTATTGGGACTCTGAAATTCTAGAAGATATTAGAAATAATATGGGGACCTTCATTAAAATATCCTAGCAAACCAAGGCACAAAGGTACACAAACTATGTGAGAATATGTGTGTATATGGATCTATCCAAAGAACTACCATAAACCATCAAAATGTGATGGGAAGACGAAGACTGGGTGCAAATCCTAAACTATGAACAAATTCAATTTAGATGTCGTAGATGTCATGAGTATGGACATATGTTTAGAGAATACCCTACGAACTCTCTGAAATATCATCCCAAGAAAGATGAGGACAAAATGGATCAGGGGTTTACTAGGGTTCCAACGCGTAAAAGAGGAGGGAGAAAACAAGCAAACTTGGAAGCCCCTAAAAAGATCTCAGTATCCAATTAATTTGAAGCTTTAGGAGATCAACATGAGGAAATAAAAAAATTATCACCTAATGAGAAGCAACAAAAGCAGAATCTACAAGAATAGAAGGATGGAAGTGTGAAGGCAACAAATAATGTGGTGGCGAAAAACTCCAACGAAGACCTAGAAAGGACACAAGGGAAGAAGTTGAAGATATGGATATTGGGGATTTAGATCTAGATAGCATTGAACAAGCTTGAAAAGATTTCGAGAAAGGCTATGTACACCGAGAGAGAATAGTTTTACTAAAAGAGGAAATCATCAAAGCAAGGGAAACCAACCATCTAGGAATCAATCCAGGTTCCCATAATGACTACACGAGGAAGCATGAAGAGATAGTAAGGAAGCCGGGAAGGAAATCAAATAGGCAGTGTATAGCGGCAACATGTCTAAAGTTGGTGGAATCAGGTCAGTACCCTACCATAAGGGATGTTGTAGGCTTATAAATCTCTTTGCTCTTATTTCTTAATGAAGATTGTATCTTGGAACATAAGAGGTATTAATAGCCCTTAGAAAGCAAAGATTTTAAGAAAAATGATTTAGAAGACAAATACAACTATTGATTTCCTTCAAGAAAGAAAATGCTCAGCAAATCAACTACACGAAACATGAAGAAGATATGGAAAGGAAGTGAAAGAATGGGTATTGATGCTAGAGGGTTGGCAGGCGACTTGGGAATTTTATGGGATCCTAACAAAGTAAGTCTATTTGGCTTCAATGGAAATCATCGGTTCATCTCAATATAATTTGGAGTAATTGGTTTTTGAGTTACTAGAATCTTAACCAATGTTTATGGTACCCATATTACCCGAGAAAAAAATGTCTTTCATTAAATCCCTCAGTCATATTCATGAATGGACAGAGGGGAAGCATTGGACATTAGGTGGAGAATTCAATTTCATTGCCTCATTAGAGGAAAAGAAAGGAGGAAGATGAAGGATGAAGGAATAATGTGGGTGTTTCAAAGATACTATTGATGACCTGAGGTTGGTGGATGTGGTCCCAGGGAAAGGTTAGTTCACTTGGAACAAAAAACAAAGGGGAGACCATCATAGTGCCTCACGCTCGGGTCATTTCCTAGTATTCAAATCAGTTATGGAGTTGGGAAGCGAAATGTCAGCATCGGTTCTTCCAATTGTTGGATCGTACCAATGGCTTGTAGAATTATGGTGGAGCGGGTTGGGTTCTCAATTCAAAAAACCCTTCTGATTTGAACAGTTCTGGTTAGGCCACCGAAATTTCAAAGAGAAAGTGGGGTAGTGGTGGAATGATCTAAGCAAGGGGGAAGGATAAAGCATGTATAAGTTCCAACAAAAGTTGAAAGGTCTAAAATAAAATATTAATAAATGGAACAAGGAGGAGTTTGGGAATATATTTGCTATTAAAAAATTCCTAGAATCTAGGCTGGAAGAAATTCAGAAACGGGGCATGAATGAAGGATACACGATAGAGCTTCACGAAGAAGAAGCATGCATGTGTAATAAACTATAGGAGAGGAAGAGACAGGAGGAAATTTTGTGGCACCATAAAGCTAGAGTCAGCTGGCTTAAAGACGGGGAAAGAAACACTAAATTCTTCCACATATTGGTCATCCAAAACTGTTCACAAAATATAATTATGATGATTAAGGATTCTAATGGAGAAAGATTGGAGACTAGGGAGGAGGTTGAGAAGGAATTATGCCTTTAATTTTAGGATAGTATGAATGAACCAATCCTAGATAGAAGTGGGGACATTGAACAAATAACACAACATATCCCCGCTCTAGTGTCACAAGCTGAGAACGATCTGTTAATGAAGAAGCAGTGAACCAAATGGAGAATGGAAAAGTACCGGGTCACGATGGCTTCATAGTCAACTTCTTTCATCACGTTTGGGATCTCATCAAGATTGAATTTTGGTAGATCGTGGAAAATCCTAGGATATCCAAGAAAATTCTCCTTGCTTTCAATTCCACCTTTATTACTCGTCTCCCTATGAGTGATGGGGTAAACTCGCCGGGTAAATTTCGACCCATATACCTCTGCAATGTCATGTACAAAATGTTTACCATGGTAATTACTAACAATCTCAAACACATCCTTCCTTCCCTGATCTCCCCCAAGCAATCAAGATTTATTGAAGGTTGTCAAATTATGGATGGAATTATCCTTGTTCAAGAAGTTCTCCATTCGCTGAGAACTTCGCTCAAAACATAGAAGATCCATGGGATGATGTTAAAAATTGACATCGCTAAATCCTATGACAAACTCAGCTGGCAATTCATGTGAGCTATGCTCAGATATTTTGGCTTTGTGGAAGATTTGATCAAGTGGATTATGAGTCTCATTTCTACAGCCTTTTTATCCATTCTTATTAATGGAGTGTCATCTAGTCTAATGAAACCCTTAAGGGCTATTAGACAGGGAGATTTGTTATCTCCCTTTCTATTCATAATAATGGCGGAAGGATTGGTAAGAACAATAAAGGCTATGCAAAGTAATCACGAAAGGAAGGGGCTCCTTATCCACCTGAGAGTGGATAGACAAACGCACTGGCAGTTTGTCGATGATACAATGTTGATGGGTCATCCTTTCGTCCAAGAGGCCAGGAAGATCAAACTCTGTCTAGCCAACTTCGACAAATCTTTGGGTCTGAAATATAACAAACAAAAATCCCAGGTATTCTTCTTTAATACCCCAAGGGTTACTAGATGCAATATTTATCGAATCTTGTGATTTCAAGAGAGCTCCCTTCCATCCAAATACCTGGGAGCCCCTTTAGCTGATTCTATGGTTTGGAAAGGCTCATAGTCAGAATTGTTAGACAAAATGAGGAAAAGACTCTCAAATTGGACACTAAGGCCAATAAATTTTGCAAGCAGACTAGTCCTAGTTAAAGTCATTTTGCAAGCCATGCCGATTTATTTGTTTTCTTCCCCGGTGGCCCCGAAAGCGATTTTGAAATAAATTAGGAACATACAACAAAAATTCCTTTGGAATGGATTCAATGATCATAAAAAATGGGCCCTAGTAAATTGGGAAACTATATTCTCTCCTCAAGAACATGGAGGACTCAACCTTCGCGATCTTGAAAAGGTTAATTATGTTATTTGGGTTAAGATATGGTGGAGATGGATCACCCATAACAAGGAACCATGGGAAAAATTGTGGCATAAGAAATATATTGGGGGGTGGGAGAAGGGTAATCCCATTTGCTTCTCCGAGGAAATTCCAGGGTCACATATATGCAAAACTGCCACCCAAGGGAGAAGACTGATCTAGGATAACCGTTTTTGGGAAATTAGAAATGGACAAAGAGCTCTTGCCTGGGAGGACTCATGGAAGCAATTGCCACTGCTGGAAAAGAGCTCATAAGCTCTCATGCTCATATAGGAATGCATTAATCAAGGCAAACAAAGGTTGAGGACTTATGGGTGAATTTAGATACAGAACAAGCGTACATATTTGGGCACCTTGGGAGTGGTGGGAACAACTAGGACATGAGGAGGAATTCGACAGAATTGAAGAAGCCTTAAACAACTGAAAAATTAGGATCCATACAGGGGAGGACAAAATTCGTTGGGGGTTCAAACCAAATTGATCCTTTACCATCAAAGAAGCTTACAACTTATGGACGAGTTATAATAACCAACCACCTAATAACAAATGGAAGAACCTGTGGGAGGCAAAAATTTGGCCCAAAATTTCTATCTTCAATTGGTTAGTTATCAAAAGACGTATCCTTACTGGAGAAAATATCAAGAAAAGAGGTATCAAGTCCCTTATCGATGTTGTATGTGCACTAGTGAGGAAGAAACAATGGATCACCTCCTGGATTCATGTCCATTTGCGACGAACTTATGGGACCGTGGTGCCATAGCATCCTAGAGATCATACTGACTTAAACACCGCTCGGACCGAACCCTTTCATCTTGGACAAACGACCCTTTCCAAAATCCAATTGTCAATCGCCTTTGGAGAATTTTTCCACACTTTGTGGTTTAGGAAATATGGAGGGAACATAACTCCAGAAAATTCCAAGGGAAACTTGGAACTGAAGACAGGGTCTGGACCATCATAAGGAATAAGATGCTCGAAACGATGAAAATACAAATGTGGGAAAATTCAAATTGAGAAGCAAATGCTTATGATTCCTTCATCTCGAGGGCATGTGGGATATCAGGGCCACCGCAATGTTTTGGTAGATCGTTGAGAATTTCTATTGCAAAAACTAGCCCATAATTACTGTCCCCTCCACCTACGGGTTTCTTCGAACTCAATTTCGACGGAGCTTCTAATGGGAATCCTGGACAAGTGGGGTTCGGATGTATTATAAGAAATCACCAAGGAGAATTGTAAGGTTTCATAACAAGCTTCATTGGCACAGATTCCAATAATGTTGTGGAGGTGGAAGGTTTACTACATGGAATATAGATGGTCAATCAACTTAACTAGACCTCGTTAATTGTTGAAGGGGATTCTCAGGTATTCTTACACATGGGAACAAAGATCCACCATGGAAATTCTAGCACCAAGGTGGCATCGTCATGGAGATTAGAAGGGAGGCTGGAAAAATTGGCAGAGATCATGCACCACAGGTTGGCACTCACTTTCATCCACGTCAAGAGGAATGGCGAAAAACTGGCTGACTTGCTGGCAAACCTTGGGACTGAGACCCATCGATATATCAATGCCAGTGATTGGGCGGATTTGATTGATACGATAGTCTAAGACAGGTGCATAGAAATTATGATTCAAGACATTACGTGATATCATGAAGAAGAGGAGGTAGGACAATAGGTAGGTCATCACCCAACCACGTGACGATTGGTTTCACACACCAATTAACCAAAGGTTTCCAGAGGAGGCAGAATGGAATTAACTACCATTGATTTCGATCTTCCTACAGTATTTTGAAATCATAAGTTAGCGATTGCAGTAATGGGCAAGGGGGGTGGAGGAAATCGCCAACATCTTGGGATATATCTCCAAAGGAATATGGAGCACGAGTTGATTTTAATGGCAGGTACGAAGTTAATCATGGCCCATAATGGCAATTTCCTATATAAAGAATGGAAAGGTGGCGGCATCAGACATGCGTGTAAAGCTCTAATCTGCATGTACTCTGCCATTATCATTCTACTATAAAGGAGAGAGGGATTTCAAGTGATAAATAGAATGGAGGACCATCATAGGGAGAAAGGAGAGAGTAATATGTATGGGCGACGAATGAGGTAGAAGAGGGTAGAGGCCCTTGTGGATGAGGGTCGAAGGGTCACTCGGGCACAAAAGAAAGCAATGTGGGAGGCTCGTATGTTCGAATTGGGCTTACCAGCGGTTGTTCAGCATGGAATCAAGGATGTAGAACAGTAGCTTTGGCAAGAGCTGGAGAAGGACACCCTGCAAGAGGAACGTCGACAAGTTGAGGATTGGGTAATGGATCCAATTAACAACCCTTCCCACCTCAGTCTTTACAAATAGACAATTGCACTCTACTGGGTGATGAAGAATCTGATGGGGCATGTGATGTAAGAGTTATTAGAGAAGGTTGATGGCGAGGAACCTGCAGACCAATGGAGGAAAGCGTTGCAGGATGAAACAAAAGAAATGCAGCTGAAGATGGACACCATTCTACAGTCCCTACATATTCATTATCCACATGCTTAGCCTTCTTTTGTGGGCGGTAGTCAGCAAGGGCACTTTCTGAACTTGCCATATATTATGCTTTAAAGGTCCTCTAGGCTCGGCTTCTATGTTTTAAGGTTGCTCATGATTTTGTGGTCTTTGTTATTTTGGTCTGTTAGGTGTTTTATGACTAGAAAGTTCAGAAATATTAGTGTTTGGGTCATGTCTTGTAGCTTAGATTATATTATGGCCTGGAAGGAATATTGGTATGGACTCGACAATATATGTAATTTTTTTAATGTTATGGGGTAGACAATATTATGATAACTCTGACAATATTATGATAATTTTGTCATATATAAAAAGGTTTAATTTACATCTTAGCAAAACAGGCCACAACTCTGTTGTTTTCCTTCCTTACAACAAAAAAATACATGAAAACCCTCTAAATAAATAGCAATTGAAATGAAATCTCATTTTTTATTAATATGTTAGGTTATTTTTTTAATAGTTTAGATATTTGGGTTAGTTTGCTTCTTTGAACAATTTTCATTAACGTTGTTTTTTATGGCGAGGTAAAAGATCTCACACACACACACACATATATATATAAATAATTGTTTTGATATTTTGGTTAATTTGTTTCTTTGAACAATTTTCATTCAACATTGTTTTTTTTATGGTTAAGTAAAAAATCTTAAATATATATAAGTTTTTCATCTATTTTGAATATATATATGACCAAGATAAATATATCTCATAAAAATGATAATATAAAATTTCGATTTATGCCAAATTTAATCATATCACATTTCTTATGAATATTGGCAAAACCCCAACACAAAATGATAATTTACAACTTTTTTTATGATTTTTTTATCATTTAATATTTTACAATTTAATTTATGATTTTTTTTAATTTAAATTTTATAATATATATTGATTTTTTTATAGCCTATAATTAACTAGCATTTGCACTAGGAGGTGCAAAGGAACGCTGAGAGGGTAAAAATATTGAAAGTGAAAACTAAGATTAATATAATAAGAATTTGTTTTATTTTAATATTAACAAAAATGCATTTACTAATAAGAATAAAGATTACTGAAAAAGTGAGCATGTAGCTCATGTAGCTTTTCATAAGATAGGTATTACAATTGATTTTTGGAATATTTTGAATTTAGTAGTAAGAGTTATATCATTGTCTTGTGAAAGGGCAACAATCCTTTCCCTTTGACTAACTCGCATGTTTTTTTTTAATCTTTTGTTGAGTAAGGGCTTCAGTTCTTGTTGTCCTGCCCCAACTTCATATTTCTTACATACAAGTAGTATTATTACAAAGACCAACATAGCATATAGATCACATTATCTCCCATTTTGTTTTTCTTTACATGTGACAATAGTGAAGTAGATCCAACTTACCAGTGGACGTTCCAACATCCCAATTTCTCACATAAGGTTTCCCAATGAAAGTCTTCCCACTCTGTTGACCTCTAAATGTCTTCCCTCTATACGACTTTCCACCATGCTTTCTGCAGTTGGATGGAGATGTCTGTATGAAGCATAAAGTTTATCCATCAATACAAATGTTAGAATGAAACCCCAAAAATCAAATAAAATTATATAACCATTCCCAAACAGGAGGCTCACATTCTACCCCACATATGTACATGAAAACATAAAAGAATTGTAAGAATTTTCCAACAAATTGTCACCCACCTGAAATTCTCGAACCAATGCTGAGCAATTTTTCTTCCGTTTTCCCATCCAATGACCATGTATTGAAGCCAAAACTTCTACTGGTGCCAATCGAGAACAAAATTGAATCGCATCATCTACAGTCAAAAATTTTCTCCACTTGTAAAGACAATATTTTTTACTAAAAATCATAGGCTGATAGCTAAGGGAATAATCTAAGGTGTTAAAAATTGGCCATGCTTTGGAAGTGAGTTGCTTCAGAGGTAATGTTAGAATTGTTTAGCCTTGGAACCTTGTTGGTGAATCATCAATAAAACTGTGGAGGACAATCATTTTATTTATCTTGGATGACAATTTTCCTGTTTGAATTGAAGATTCTGAATTTGGAACTCCTTCTAGGGAAAGTTTAGTCTTATTAGTTAAAATCCTCGTCGCCAAGGGCACAGAGAGATAGGTAGAGATGCATGATCAAATGATTTCTGATCACTGCCAGGGTGAAACTAATGAGTATAAATTTGAACATGCAATGAGTCAAGATTTGAAAATTGTACCACATATAACTTGGTCTGTCCTCTATGTCCCCTCCAAATTTTCTTTTTTTTCAAACTCAAACGGGTAATTTTTTTTTAAATGGCTAAGGGAATAATCTAAGGTGTTAAAAATTGGCCATGCTTTGGAAGTGAGTTTTTTTGTTGTTGTTAATAATCAGAGAATCCTTCTATTAGTCAATCAAAATGCAAATATAATGTACAAAAATGGTGACGCAAGGGCGCCTCTCCTCCCCGTGCATGCTGCTAATGATAGCCAGCGAGTCTATACACAGTATATAACCAACAGTCCTGACCTTCCCCCACCAGTTTTCCAAAATGTTCCAATCGGACTGGAGGCAATAACTACCTGATCCAGGACAAGGCTGGATTTCGCTATACATAAACTGGTAATTCAAAAATAACCATTTGACTGACAAAAATGACGGGATTACCAGCCGATATCACTGACACGAGCATAAACAGCCCAGAGATTACAAGCCGAAATCACTGGCAATGATAATCGGCCTCCGCCAACGCTTGACATCGTTGGAAAAACTCCAAATCCTCCACTTGAGCTGATATGATTTCCTAAAAGGAGGTCCCTGCCCCCACTCCCTTGTTGGCCGCTACGTCTGCCACTTTGTTTCCCTTCCGTCGAACGTGCATAAAGGTGATGGCGGGAGCCGAATGAAGAATGACAGACAGTTCCTCAACTCTGCTCTCCCATCGCCAGTTGCGGGAAACTTTGGAGGTCGATGAGCCAGCTTGAAGTCTGGTTGCTAAGTCGATGGTAAGGCGAGAGTCACCTTCAACCAGCAGCAGAAACCACCCATTGATATTCGCCCAGCGAAGACCATGAACTAAGCCTTCCAATTCTGCTAAGTTATTGGTGCTCTCGCCCAGATCTCCCCAATAAACCCCCATCACATGCCCCTTGTGATCACGAGCCACTCCTCCATAACCGGCCGGCCCAGGATTACCTTGTGCAGCCCCGTCAAAGTTTAACTTAATAGACCCTGACCCGAGGGGTGACCAACAGTCCGAGCTGTTACTTGCCTGAGGTATAGCCTGGTTCATGCCTTGGTAAGCTGGGATAGTGGTGACGCCCCATTCGTTCAAAATCAGACGTTCCTGGATGCTGGCTTTGAAGTCCTCCCCTGTCCACAGCGTGAGCCCTAGAGTTTCTCTAAGGTGTATCTCAATGTTGAGCCACAATTTTTTCGGAGGTCGCCCTTTCTCATCAAAGATTCTGCCATTGCGTTCTTTCCATATTTCCCAGACCAAGAAGCCAGGGAAGAGCTCCCATAGTCGATTCAAGATAGCATTCTTGAACACCTTTGGGGGCCAGCTGGCAATAGTTTCAGATGGATTTCCTTTCACTCGGGCCCCATGTCTGAACCGTTGCTCTCCTCTGTCCCATAGCTCAGATGCAAAATAACATTCATCAAGGAGATGATTCATAGTTTCGGAAGCTGAGGAACAGAAGACACACCTAGAAGGCCCAGTCATGCCTCTTTTTAGCAGGTTGTCCCACGTAAGGATTCTTCTTCGGAGTAGAAGCCAACAAAAGGAGGCAATTTTCGGCCAGAGGTTATGGTGCCATATTTTCTTCCATTTCTCCTCCTGTCGAATACCCTCACCGCATTGTTGGATGTGAAAGGCCTCTTTTATCAAGAACGATCCGCTGTTTGTATACCCCCAACGGATGACATCCAGACTCTCTACCAAGGGTATCCTTCGACTGGTGAGTTCCTTAAGGAACTCCACAAGCCTGTCCGCAGGAAGAAGGCGCTGCCACCACTCCATCGGCATCCAGGTCCTGTGAACGTGATCAGGGCCAGGGATAACCCACAAGTCTCTAACTTTTGCGTGGCTATGCTGATAGAGATGAGGTTGAGGATCATCGAAGCCCGCTAGCTCTGCCAACCTTGGTTTCTGTTGCCAAGCGTCTTACCAGAAGAAGGCTTCCTTGCCGTCACGAATTTCCCAAAAGATATGCTTTTGGATCAAATCCCGGTTCTGCTGGGCCGCCCTCCATATGTGGGAACCTAGAGGATTGAGATCAAACCGAATCAGCTGATTTTTTGGCCATAGGTGGGCATACTTATGATGCCAAAGAATGGCCCATGGTTCGGAGGTGTGGGTGACCCACCTCCACCAAATCTTTGCTCCCATCACCCTGTTGCTGCTGAGCGGGTCCCTGAAGCCAAGTCCCCCTGCCTCTTTTGGGGAGCAGATCGTCTTCCAATCTACCAGGGCCCATTTCCGTCGGTCCTCACTACTTCCCCATAGAAAATTCCTTTGGATGCTCCTAATCTTTTTCAGCACAGCTTTGGGCGCAGAGAGCACTGAAAAGAGGTATAGAGGCAGGGCTTGAAGGACAGCCTTGACCAGGACCATTCGACTTGGGAAATTTAGAGCACGAAAGGTCCAGTGGTTCAGTTTCTGCTTCATTTTTTCCAACAATTCCTTCCACGATATTTGCTTAATGGTGGATTCTGCGAGCGGAGCTCCCAAATATTTCGAGGGCAGAGTTCCTTCCGTAAACTCCAGGATACGCAGAATGTTCCTTTTGGCCACCCATGTAGTGTTAAAGAAGAAGACCTGGGATTTCTCGTTATTGATTTCCAGCCCACTGGCTAGAAGGAACAGATCTAGTCCCCGCTTGATACCCCTAGCTTCATGGACTGAAGAGGGTCCCATTAACATGTTGTCATCAACAAATTGTTGGTGCGTTTGAGCTGGCATACCTTCACAGAGAGAGAGACCCTTGATCTGCCCTGTATTCTGCATATCACGAAGCAATCTCCCCAGGCCTTCAGCAATGATTATGAACAAAAAGGGGGGCAGGGGGTCCCCCTGGTGGATTCCCCGGGAGGCAGAAAAGGGCTGGGAAGGCGATCCATTAATCAAGATGGAGAAGAAGGCCGAAGACACCAGATTAATGATCTAGCCAATCCAACTTTCCTCAAACCCAAAGGACCTCAAAATGCCTTCCAGAAATTCCCAATTAAGTTTGTCATAAGCTTTAGAAAGGTCAAGTTTAAGCAACATACCAGGTGTTTTGTCCTGTTTCAAGGAGTGTATGGCCTCATGGACCAAAAAGATGCCATCGAGGATTTGTCTCCCTTCCACGAACCCGGCTTGCTCCGGCGATATGAGAATAGGTAGTAGGGGTCTCAACCTGTTAGCGATGACCTTCGTAATGATTTTATAAATGACATTACAAAGAGCTATTGGCCTGAATTTTCCAGGGTCCTCTGTGCCCTGTTCCTTCGGTATTAACGATAGGAAGGTTGCGTTGAAGGATTTAAGAATCCCTCTAGTCCTCCTGGAGTTTTCCACTATGGTCAGGAGTTCATCTTTTAACCACTCCCATCCTTCTTGAAAGAAATTAGTGGTAAAACCGTCCGGACCCGGCGCTTTGTCCCTGGCCATTTGTTTCACCGCCACTTCCAACTCTTGCATTTCCACCGGCCTCATGAGGATTTGATTATGTTCCTGTGTAATGAGCTTGGGGATATGGCTAAAAATTTCTGCTTGTGCTTGCCTTCTATCCACGTCCGGTTCCTCCAGAATATCGGCAAAGTAAGACGTCAGCGTTTTTTCGATCTCTTCTTGTTTTTCTGTTACTGAGTCGTCACTTCTTTTGAGTCTGACAATCTTATTGTGTTGTCGATGCTGGACCGTAGCTTTGTGAAAGAAATTAGTGTTGTGGTCACCGTCCCTGAGCCATTGAATCCTAGACTTTTGCTCAAAGAGGGTCTCTTCTTGCTTCTCCTTAAGGTTGAGGTCTTGGAGGAGCCGCCATTATTGAGATTTTAGCTCTGCCGAGGGGCCCTGTCTGGACATTTCTAGCTGGATCTCCTGTATGCCCAGGTCGAGCCGTTTCTTTTCCTGAAAAATATTCCCAAAAGATTCTTTATTCCACTGTTTGATGCGGATTTTGAGCATTTTGAGCTTCTGTTGAAATTTGAACATACAAATTCCTCGTTCAGCTTCTATCCCTTTCCACCAATCACGCATCTTGTCCTTGAAATCTGGCTGAAGAAGCCAGAACTTTTCGAATCTGAACGACCTGCATAGTTTATCGACCTTGATGGCCCAGTCCAGGCTAATCGGCAGTGGTCTGACCCTGCAAAGGGCAGGACCACTGCCGAAAGCTGGCCCCCTCCCATCATGATGTCTTCAGATATGAGGAAGCGATCTAGGCAGCACGCAATGCAACGGTCCCCTGTTCTGTTGTTGTGCCAGGTAAAGGTGCTATTATCCGTGCGTAGATCAACTAGACACAACTCCTCGATGGTCTGATTAAAAAGCTCATTTACTTGGGTCATACGTCGGATTCCTCCCTTCTTTTCCTCTAGGCTTCGGATGATATTGAAGTCCCCACCCAAGATCCACGAGAGCCCATCTGCTTCCTCCTTGAGACCGTGCAAGGAGTCAAGGAATTCTAGTTTACGAGAGCTTTGTGAGGGTCCGTAAACATTTGACAGAAAACCAACTTGGCTTGTTCCAATGATTTGATAAAAACATGACATGGAGAAGCAGGTACTACGAAACCCATAAAGAGATACGAGATTAGGGTTCCAAAGAATTCATAATCCTCCCGCCGAACCGGAGGCATCGATGGCCATCCTTTTGCATCTGGTCCAGGCTTTCCTGGCTATTTTCTCCAAAACTTCCCCCGAGCACTTGGTTTCTTGGAGAAGGAGGATCCATGGTTGTTCCACCTCAATTTTCCTCTTGAGAATACGAGTCTTTAAAGGACTGTTACAGCCTCTGATATTCCAAGAGATGATCTTCATGAAGAACTAGTTTAGGGTTTGAGAACCAGAGCCGTTACAATCATAGGGTACTGGCCTGAGTCGATTAGCTTTTGCCCTAATCGATGAATCCTTTGCATGTTGGTGGGTCTGCCCCTCTTTTCTTTTTTGCCCTTGCGTTTTCCTTCTACTTCCTTGGGTGAGCCTGAAATGACTCCGAGCTTCTTGTTGGAAAGGATGATAGCCTTCTCTAAGAGGTTTACCTGCTGAGGCGAAATGTCCTTCGACCGATTGGTTGCAACGGCTGCTTCCAGGCCGTCCAGGTCCAGATCCCCGATGACCATGTCCTCTGCCTATGATTCCTCCTCAGCTAGAGTCCTATCATCCATGGTAACTTCCATGGTGGTCTTCTCCTTCTGCTTTGGGCCTTGATGGGTTGCCTCACTCGCCTGTGGAATGGTCTCGTCCGTCTGCTTGGGATCTGAGGAGGTTCCTTCCTTCAACACTTCAAAGCGGTTATGGGTCTGTGGTTTCTTGTTGATCTCAGGGCCAGAGCCTCCCTTTGCCGCTCTCTTACGATTTGTGACCTTGGTAAATCCCTCCCCATCTTTACTATCTGAGCCTGCCGCCGATTTGCCGAGAGGGTTGTTTGATGGGTAGTCCCTAAAAAGATGGCCATGCTCATGGAATCTGCGGCATCTGAAAGGTAATTGTTCATAGTCAATGGCTTGAACCCAGGCCTCATCGTCATGCGTTAACTCAATGGCTTCAGGCAGATCCTGAGATATATCAAGGTACACACAGAGTCGGGCATAGGAAATGTACTTAGCCTGCTTTGTTTGCTCCGAAATCTTGACGAAATCACCAAGCGTATTACCTATGTCCTGCAAAATCTCTTCTTTCCAGAATTCTGTAGGAAGTGAATATAGTCTTAACCAGACCGGGGCGATTGTCATATTTTCAGTGTCTGGGTTAAGCCGCTCCTTCCAGATTCGCAGGTACAACCCCGCCGAATGGAAAAAGTAAGGCCCGTTATCAAAGATTCTGACTATGTCCTCACTGTTGAAGAATATCACTGTGAAGAAGCCCTTTGCTCCGAGTTGGAGGTCGTAGTGTCCCTGAGGCTTCCAGGTAGTGTTAATCCACCAGATCAGGGATTTTTCATTCGGCCATAGACCAATAAACTTGCCAATCAGGGCGCAATCCTTGAGGTACTGCACCTGATCTCTGAACCCCAACGATTGGATTGTCAGTTTTGGTATCGCCTTAGATTTGGGCATGCATTGCCCTGGTTTTCTCATCGTCCCATCTGAGGCACCCAGAGAAACTGTACCACTTGTCCCTGCTCCTCCCATTCCAGGAGGGGGCACCATGGTTGGTTCAGTCTCCTTGCCTTTCTCGATCTCATTCAAAGGCGGTATGGGGGGTGTCTCCACCCCCATGGATTCTTCTCCCATTCCACAACCAAATCGAAATCACTTTGAAGCCGCCTACCTTGTCTGAACCGTTCTGCCACAAACTTACGCAGAGCCCTTGAACCCTAGGACGCCATCAAGCCCTCCCACCTCCTGAACTCCTCGCCTATCTTTCCTTTGGAAGTGAGTTGCTTCAGAGGTAATGTTAGAATTGTTTAGCCTTGGAAACTTGTTGGTGAATCATCAATAAAATTGTGGAGGACAATCATTTTATTTATCTTGGATGACAATTTTCCTATTTGAATTGAAGATTCTGAATTTGGAACTCCTTCTAGGGAAAGTTTAGTCTTGTTAGTTAAAATCCTCGCCGCCAGGGGCATAGAGAGATAGGTAGAGATGCATGATTCATGACTATCATAATGGAAGAGTTTCACCCTGGCAGTAATCAGAAATCATTTGATCATTTGATACAACATCTTCGTTTATCTACATTGACACAACATCGTCATTGATCAACGAGTAATGCCAAGTGTTCGTCATTCATCTACAGGGTCCTAATGAAGTGGTGTTTGTTGCTGCGCCGAGAGGAACTCTATAGCCCAGTATGGGGGAGATCTTGTAACGTTACGTAACATTATGTAACGTTACGTAACGTTATTTTTATTAATGAAAAAATAAATTTTCTAATTATAGGCCAAAATAAATGTCGGCCACAAAAACAATCTAATATGGGGGAGATGTTGTAATCTTCCTACCTAACAAAACAATAAAAAAGTAATAATTTAATTATCCGTAAAAAAAATATGCGGGTCAGGAAAAAAACACAATATGGGGGAGATGTTGTAATGTTCCTACCTAACCAAATAATAATAAATAACAAGAATTATCCGCAAAAAAATGTTGGCCTTGCACATGGTTTTAAAACCATTTGCAAGGCCTTCTAAACAACCCATAGTTTTATTGTACATGGTTTAGGATGGCCTTGCACATGGTTTTTATTAAACCATGTGCACAACCTCCTAAATAACCCATGGTTTTATTGTACATGGTTTATGAGGACCTTGCAAATGGTTTTAAGACCATGTGCAAGGCCTCCTAAACAACCCATGGTTGTAGGAGGGCCTTACATATGGTATTAAAACCATGTATGGGGAAATGTTGTAATGTTCGTTCCTAACAAAATAAAAAATAATAATAAATATTATATGTTAGCCATTAATAATATTAAATATTAATAATAAAAATATTATATGTGGACCTTAAATAAAAAGATTTGTCTTTTGGTTTGAATCAAATCAATGGATACCTAAGAAGAGGTTTGCAGCTCGAAAGATTTGATCCATCTCAGCACTTGATAGAGCCTAGGATTTGGATCTACGCTGGTTAATATACAGATAGCCTCAATTCTCATACCATTGGACATTGTTCATAGTGTTACATTATTTTAGTTTTATTTTATTAAAATACAATTATATGTTTTAAAAAGGAGATATATGTTCTTCCCAATAGTACCAAGGTACACTTTTATTAATTTATTTCTATTCTTTTTTCTTAAAGATCTTCTTAACTTCCTTTAAAAAATATATTTTCTAGTTTGATAGGTTTCCTAAAATGGGTTTCGGTCCCTCTCAAATCAAATATTGTTGAAATTTTGCTCTATTTATTTATTTATATTAGTTTAAAACTTCATAATATTGGGTTTTTTTTAAACCTTCAGAATATTTTTGTGAGTTTCTTAAAGTCATATAAAGACATTCAAAGATATCTCCCTAGTTTTATTTATTTGTTTATATTTGTATTTTTGTTACTAAAAAAATGTATTTGTGTATAAAAAATATACTTTTTCTTTGAAAAATATCAAAAACTCTTTATATTATTATAGTCATTGGGGTGGATTACTATCTATGTTTTTTTTAGATTGCAAGAGAATGGGACAAGTGTACTCTCCAAATTGATTCTAAGTGTGCTTCAAAATTAGTAATAAACAATTATGGAAGATGTATATTAAAAAAAAAACTCATGTGATAACTACAATGTGTGGTAGTTGGAAAAACATAACAATAAAAACTCATGTTATAACTTAACTTAGTGGCATAGTAATGTGCAATCCATGTGCACAAGGTATAGTCAAACTCCAACTAGGAGTTGGGAGTCAAGCTAATTTGCACAAGGTTTAGTGAATAACTAGCATTAGTGGATAGCTGGTAGTTGATGCATGGATAACAAGTAGTTAGTGAAACAACTTATTTAGCTAAAAGAAGGCATTTAAACAACTAGTGATTACAACTATACATAAAAAACAAACAACAAATAAGTTGTTTGTGGCACTTAACAAAAACATATCTTTGTTATGTTAAATTCATTTCATTTACCAAACTTCAATTCAAAACTTAGATTTCTTTCTAAAAAACTGTATTTTTACATTGATAAAAATTGAAAACATATTTGCAAAACATGATTATAAAAAAAATTAACAAAAACACATAAAAACATATTTAAATAGATTAACAAAAACACATTTATTAAAAATAATGTTTTGTATAAAAATCATTTACATTTATTTCTTTGAAAAATATTCATATTTATTTTTCAGCATAATAATAAAAATAAAAATCAATTAAAAAACATATTTACAGTAAAAAATAAGAAAAACATTTTAAAATACCATTAAAAAAAACACATTTATTGAAAATAAAATTTCAAAAAAATCATTCATATTTGAAAAAACAAACACTTTTATTGAAAATAAATTTTTTAAATAAAAAATCATTCATTTTTTCCTCTAAAAAAAATCCATACATAAATTCTAACATAACATAACATTTATTGTCTTTGCTACGGGTGGATCATTCACTAGGCTAACTAGCCGCCTTTCCTGCTACAGAGTAAACTACTGAAACAACTGTTGTTGTTGGTTCTGGACCTGGAACTGCTGCTCCTGGACCTGCTCCTAGGTATACTGCTACTGCTTGTGCTTATGGAATTGGATCTCCTGTCTCCGCTGGTGGTGAATAAAAAGTCTTGGTAATGAACTAGTTTAGATACTTAATCTTCTGAATCGAATGCTTAATCTTCCGCTTCTTATTAGGATGAAACTTAGACTAGGTTAGCTGCTGGAATTGGATATGCTGGTGCTGCTGTTCGATATACTTCTTTGGCTCACCCTTCAACGTGTGCTTTAACAAGGTGGTCAAAAATTCGGAACAACAATTTTTTAATATAAATTTGGTGATAGGTATCATAAAAAAAACTACAATTTTTGTTCGTATTTTTGACATATCTCCCTGTGTTTTTACTTAAATTTCGATCGAAAGAGCTCGTTGGATGCGGAATTAAATTCCGAATCCAACAAGTACCTACTCGGCATACTTTTGACCGGCCCCGCTACCCCAAAAACAAGAAATACCTGAAAAAACGTGATGATGTAAATACCTTATCCAAATCAGTGCTAACATAAGGCTTCGTTCCAAGAGCTTCTACTTTTGCAATGAAAAATAATTATGCTTACCCAAATACCAATACTCTCGAATCTCTGTTTTGTGGAAAAATATTTACATTCATTATGATTCAAATGACTAAATTATTTCTTTCTATAAAATTTATTTCAAATTAATATTATCAAACTCTCTATTCTTTCTCCATATTCGATAACTCCAAAATAAAATAAACTATAAAATGATAGCTCTAGAATCAAAATTAACCTAAAACTGATTATTTTACCAGAATTTAAATGGGTACTGACCGCATAGCTCTAGAGTAAGACACAATTCCCTGTGTTTGTATTGAGGAAACCTTACAAACCATTTGATGAGAAAAACCAATGAATTTTGAGCAAAAGAGAAAAAACCTAATTAAGATCAACTTATATTTAGTATGCGAATGAATGGTATCTAACTAAGTAGATAAATCTAATTACAAGTGCTTTTGTCTCCATAATCCTTTAAATTTGAGCTAGTTATTGTATAAAAAAATCCCACTCCAGCAAACAAATTAACAATGTTAGGGATACCAATGAAGGATTAATTAATTTCTAATCTGTATAATTCAAAGAGAATGCATCAATTTCTGATAGGATTTTAGTAACTTATATTTATTCAAAGAGAAAGGATTTAAGTGCAGACCAGCGCCTATTTGGTTTAACGTAAATGGACTTATTTCTTTCAAAGCTCCATATGCTAGGGATGAGCATTCTCGATCTGTAATCAATTGCTTTTTTCAATGAAAATTATCTTATTAATTTGAAAAATATGCAAGCATAATTTCACAACTAATGAAACCTTGCAATCGATGAAGGGTTTCAGGCATTTACTATGACAATGTTGAGATCCCTCCAAGTAATACATGAATCATATGTGAAGGCTGCTTATATGTCATTCTTTTTTAACGATTTGCTCATGATTTTATGTTTAGATGTTTTTAAAAATGAAAACATCTAAACAATATTACTTCCCACGTGTATAAGCTACTAGGCCTCAAACCTCCACCGGCAACTAATATACCAATTAGTTTCAAAGTCTAAAATTTTCAAGGTCTCCCATTACAATTTACAACTAATATCCCAATTAGTTTCAAAGTTTAAAAAAGGCAATTTACTACTAGGAGGCTTTTTTTATTAACTAATTTGTAACATCGACTCCAATTTCCTTTTCAAGTTTCAAAAACATTGCAACATAAAAATCAAGAACAAACTGTTAAAAAAAATGACATTATCAACAATATAATGCCTCAAACCTGTAGTGACAACTAACATGCCAATTAGCCTTGAAAGTTTAAGATTTTTAGGCCTCGAATAGTTTTAAGGTTTAAAAAAGGCAATTTGATAAGAAGGTTTTATTAATTGATTTGTAACATGTGTTGTGTTATTTATGGGGAGAACATAGGTTCAAAACATGCAGGATAGGGTTACTCATTGGCCTATTGTAATAAGGTTCAAAGGGTATGCTATCCCTGAGATAGAAGGGTATGCTATCTCTGAGATAGAGGCTCACCCAGATGGTCTTCCAAATGTCTCCACCCTTGATGGTCTTCCAAACATCCCGGCCCTTGCTGAGTGACGAGTTACTGGTATATCTGACCTGCAAGCTGTTGGATATACCCTTGAGAGCTTGTTGTTCCCATGGTAAAAAAAAACATTGACCTTAGATGTTTACAAAAAAACTTAGAACTTGTAGAGTGGTCTCAATTTAACAAAGTAAAATTTTCAGATTAATGAACAAAAGGTGGCTATCTGTCTGGATTGTGGTCGATATGGGGCTTGGTCAGGTACATAAGCCAAATTCAAACTAATTGCTATAAAGAATTTGGATATGTGACTAAAAGTGTTTAAACTTTGGAGTAACCCCAACGAATTGATCTCCATGTCTAGTGCACTTAACAAAATATGAGAATATTCATAATATCTTAATCACGCTTACCAATTAGCATCTCTCCAATTCCATTGTAGTTGGGTATGAACTTGCATCTCAAATTTTACATGCTTAATACAGACATTCAAATACATTCCTGAGCTGCCTGTGCCATCATGCATACAAAGTAAAAGCTGATTTGATGCATTCAAGCAATATTGTGTACACCTGTCCAAAATCATTACTTTTAGAGAGAATTTGTTCACAATAGAAACTGTCAGAAGAAGAAATTACCAAGACAGTACCACAGTCAACATGTAAAGTGTCAATTGAGCATTGTAATATACATCATTCACAGTCAACATGTAAAGTGTCAATTGAGCATTGTAATATACATCATTCACAGTCAACATGTAAAGTGTCAATTGAGCATTGTAATATACATCATTCACAGTCAACATGTAAAGTGTCAATTGAGCATTGTAATATACATCATTCACAGTCAACATGTAAAGTGTCAATTGAGCATTGTAATATATACATCATGCACAATCAGAATAATTGTACAAACCGCCATCACAGACAAGTCAAAAATAATACTACAGTGTGGACATGCAAGCATGTACCCATAACGACTATTACAGAAATTGTGAGGGTTGACAGGCACATACTTGAACCAAATGTGAGGAACAAAAATGAGAACTTGGCTCAAAAATCAAGTGGAATATGGCAAAAAAATTAAAAATCAAACGGAATTCATGCTATTTGCTTAGTACCAAAGCCCTCTTGGACCTTTCGAAATGTACAATCTCATGGCAAAACTAACTTCTTTACTTTAAGGGGCCGTTAATTTCCCTTCAATTATGCTATTCAACTTGGAATGAACTTTGGATTCTTGCTATCCAAAATTCAATTATCACCTCCAAAATCTTTAAATGTAGTGAGTGTATTTTGAAAAATCTTGAAAGCAAAGTATGCCAGCGATGCAAACTATAACAATAGTGTTGGCTCTAGCATGTCAATTCATTGTACAGAAAGGTTGCTCACAGATCCTCCAGATGCATTAACATTTTTGATAATCCTGCTATCATTAGAAAATTGCTCAGGAGTCTAAAAATGCAACAATCTTGCTTGCTCAAGATCTCCGATTGCCTCAACCTTCCTTGTAGCTACCACATCTTTATATATTGCCATATCTGCAGCCTGGTGTAGTATCTCGGCTCTGCTACGTTTTAGTGCAGCTATTTCACGTTTTGAGGCAAAAATTTCCCTTGCAGCTCGTTCAACTCTTTCAGCTTCTTTTCTTTCAGCGTCTTGAATCTTTTCATATCAACTAAGAACTGCAGAAGCATAGGAAAAGTAATAACAAATAAATATTGAGGAACTGTTTTATCTACTAGTAAGAAGTGTTGTCTCATATGGACAATTTGCTTGTATCTAAATTCAATATAAAGTTGAATGGAATAGAATTTGAAACATAATAGAACTCCACACTAATAATTCATCTTCAATCCATAAGTAAGAGGGAGGTTTTTAAATTGTAAACAACATGTTTTGCATCATACCTACAGCATCAGAGGAACTCTCGCTGCCTGAAGTTATTCCATAAAATTGCTGTTGCATTTATGTCCAAACAAACAAACAAAAAGGAGTAAGGGCTTCAGTTCTTGTTGTCCTGCTCCAACTTCATATTTCTTACATACAAGTAGTATTATTACAAAGACCAACATAGCATATAGCAGTTCAGAATAATCCCGTCTGGTTGAGTGGCGCATTGAGAGTGTTTTACTAAAAGTAGTTGAGTCCCAATCCCGCACGTTGAGTTTGAGTTCTTATGTCATTTAGAGTATGTCCATAGTGGATCGTACGGGAATCCGGTCACCAATCCGGTCACCAAGATCACATTATCTCCCATTTTGTTTTTCTTTACATGTGACAATAGTGTAGTAGATCCAACTTACCAGTCACGACGTTCCAACATCCCAATTTCTCACATAAGGTTTCCCAATGAAAGTCTTCCCACTCTGTTGACCTCTAAATGTCTTCCCTCTATACGACTTTCCACCATGCTTTATGCGGTTGGATGGAGATGTCTGTATGAAGCATAAAGTTTATCCATCAATACAAATGTTAGAATGAAACCCCAAAAAGCAAATAAAATTATATAACCATTCCCAAACAGGAGGCTCACATTCTACCCCACATAAGTACATGAAAACATAAAAGAATTGTAAGAATTTTCCAACAGATTGTCACCCACCTGAAATTCTCGAACTAATGCTGAGCATTTTTTCTTATGTTTTCCCATCCAATGACCATGTATTGAAGCCAAAACTTTTACTGGTGCCAATCGAGAACAAAATTGAATCGCATCATCTACAGTAAAAAACTCACACTCTTGCATGAAAGCATTCTTTTCCAACAAGTCTATAATTGCCTCAAAAGTTTCCTCAAACACTTCATCAGCCATAATGTCATAATCAGCATCAGCGCTATTGAATCGGCTAAGCCATTCTTCATCCTCGGAGTCCATATCATAGACTACACGACCACCGACCAAAGCCCTGCTAACTTCATCATGTGTTGTTTTGATGTAGCTCATGGGCCTTTCAAAAGGCATACGATCAGTACCCAAATTGCCAACATTTATCTCACGTACAGTTGGTATCGGAATGTTCTTGATAGAAGCAGCCCTGAGATTTTGGCTGTAGCATTCTTCTACATCTTCTTAAACAGAGACCATTGTTTCCTTTCTGTAAACTCTAATTTCCAATCTTTTCCAACGGTCCAAACGATAGGGTGGAAATTAGAATTGCGACAATGTTTGTTCCCCTGCTTTTGGACTCAGACATAGAATGGCTCGCCATTGCTTTACAATGGTCGTGTGGCAGTTGACATGCGTGTGATTTGAAGTGTGTCCTGGGCCTAGAGCAAAGAATTATCTTTCCAAAAAAATAAATGAAAACTATTTTCCAATACATGCCAGTCCTATTGCTTAGGCCATTACTACTGCTTACACCATCACCCTCTCAGGTCTTGGGCACAAAGAACCAAGCAAATGTCACCTGCAAAAGACCGATAAAAATTAAGTTAAATCAATATTTAAATAATTCAAAAAATAAAATTTAATCAAACTATATTAAAAACATTTGAAAACTAAAAAATTTAAATATGCCTATCAAATTAATTGACCTAACGAATTCATATATACTCTTTGTGAAGAACATAATTATGAATATATCTTGAATTAAACTGTATTATTGAAAAAAAACAATGATCTTAAACATCCTATTTGTGTTTTTAGTCATGTAGTCTTGCGTTGTAGCTACATTAACATTCTTAAATAATTGTATATGTTTTGCTATTCATAGATATTGTCATTAGGTAAATTAGCATCTATCCATATAGCGCAAAGAGTCAGGTGCCATTAAGCAAAGCAAGCTCGAGCCAAGTGCCATTCAGCATTTAAGAAGTGCCATCTATTCAGCATTTACAAAGTGCAATTAAGTCTACCTGAATTACTTGCCATTAATTGGCCAAATACAAAGTGCCATTACTAGAAAATTATGTACCATCAACCAAGGATAAGAAATGTCATTAAGCAAATCAAATAATGTGCCATTAAGTAAGCATATGAAATGGCACTAATCAAGAGTGAAAATGAACCAGCTTGCTAAGCAGTGGCTGTTGCATTAAAGGCGGCACAGCAGGTTGATTATAATCAACCTGACAAAAAGCAAAGACAACCACAAGACAACAAGTGCAATTCATGTGTCACGTGCTCTGTTCGAGAAACACAACCACAAGACAACACTTCGAGCTTTTCCTTCCATCATCTGAGTTTCATTGTATCATTTTCGTCTGAACTACTAATCGTTTGCAGGTGAATTGTTGCGATAACAGTCTCCATATGCATTCAGGTTAACTAGAGGGATACGAGGGGAAATGTGACAGTGGGTACAGGGCATTTGAGCTAGGTTGGATTCTTGGTTTTTAAGCACTCGAAGAAAGACCCTGGACTATGATGAACTATTGAATGAAAGGCGAGCGAGATCTCAGGTGCTCGCTTTAAAAGGCTAAAGAGAGAGAGATATAGGGAGCTACACCATTCATATATCTTGTGACTAAGTATATTATATTGGCTCTTCAAATGGGACCTCTCCTTGACAGAAAACCTTCCAGACTATATGAAGCTCTGCTACAAAATCTTTTACGACATAGTTCACGTAGTTTTGGAGGCAGAGAAGGAACAAGGACACGAACTGCTTAGTGTTTTTAGAAAGGGAGTAAGTAATAATGAATTAGTTGTAGATTGTTATTCACACAATGCGCACACAACTTCTAAGAGGTAATCTGAGTATACTCTAGTTACTGTTGTATATAGGTAATTATATGGTGTTTGATGCTTATCTCAATGTTGAATATGCATTGAATTGATCAGTGGGAGGAGTATCTGATGGGGTATTACGAAGAAGCAGAATGGTTAGCATGGGAGTACATGCTAAGATTGGAGGAGTACATAAAGAACATGATCATTTCCACCAGACAACGTATACTTCTGGTAAGTAGAGTGTTATTGATTGAGGGCGAAATCCAAGAAGACATGTGCTGACAGTGATGAATTGCATCATTACCCAGTTAGCAGACGACATACATACATATAAGGTTGAGAAGGCTCGTGGACAATTGGTGTCCAGTATTGAAGGTTATATGAGAGAACATCTAGGAAGTATAGAGGAAGTGGTTGTGAATTACATGTATAGCCTTATGGAGCTGGCATTTCACCGGCTCGGCTTCAAGAGCTTGTCTTGAATATATATGTTAGTTTCTAAGTCTTGGAAAAGAACGCTCAAAATAACGTGATATGCATCACATGTAATACTCTTTAATTTAATGTATAGTAGACTTGTACAATATAAATGCTCATTCTTTGAAGTATTGGTTACAGTAAAGTAGAGAGCTCAATTCAAACCAACAGTGGAGAAATACTAAAATGGTTGGAATTGATTACTTATTAATCACTTCAACGTAGCAGCATGACCATGTTCTCCTTCAGCCGGACATAGCATTCAACAATCTATTAGCATGAGTATGGCAGTGGGCAGTAGAAGATAGCTAATATAGCATGCGGCAGAGTATTAAATGCTGTCGTAGCAGTTTTGAGGGACATTGGATCTCAAACTGGTTGTGATCCAATGACCTATAAAACTGTCCTGGTAGCATTAAATACTATGTCACATACTATATACTTTTTACGGTAGAAGATTAGGGATCAACAATCAATCACTTCAACTAAGCAGCCTGACCATGTTCTCCTTCAGTCGAACATCGCATTCAACAATTTATTAGCATGAGTATGGCAGTGGGCAGTAGAAGGTAGCTAATATAGCATGCGGCAGAGTATTAAATGCTGCCACAGCAGCTTTGAGGGCCATTGGATCTCAAACTGGTTGTGATCCAATAGCCTATAAAACTGTTGTGGCAGCATTACTAGATTGTTGATCCCTAATCTTCTACTGCCCACTGCCATACTCATGCTAATAGATTGTTGAATGCGATGTCCGGATCTCAAACTGGTTGTGATCCAATAGCCTATAAAACTGTTGTGGCAGCATTACTAGATTGTTGATCCCTAATCTTCTACTGCCCACTGCCATACTAATGCTAATAGATTGTTGAATGCGATGTCCAGCTGAAGGAGAACATGGTCAAGCTGCTAAGTTGAAGTGATTGATTGTTGATCTCTAATTTTTTACCTTAAAAAGTATATAGTTTATTAAATGCTGCCACAGCAGCTTTGAGGGCCATTGGATCTCAAACTGGTTGTGATCCAATAGCCTATAAAACTGTTGTAGCAGCATTAAATACTATGTCACATACTATATACTTTTTAAGGTAAAAAATTAGAGATCAACAATCAATCACTTCAACTTAGCAGCTTGACCATGTTCTCCTTCAGCCGGACATCGCATTCAACAATCTATTAGCATGAGCATGGCAGTGGGCAATAGAAGATTAGGGATCAACAATCTAGATTAAGGATCAACAATCTATTGTAATGAGGAAGGGGATGGGTGGTGGAATCTAAACATGAAGAAAAAAACATAAAATGTTATTGAATTAATGCTAAGCCATTGCTAGCATTAATCGGGTACGACAAGGTGAAACAAAAGACATCATGTTATTCTATTATAATGAGGAAGGAGATGGGTGATGGAATCTAAACATGAAGAAAAAAAACATAAAATGTTATTGAATTAATGCTAAGCCATTGCTAGCATTAATCGGGTACGACAAGGTGAAACAAAAGACATCATGTTATTTATGATGGAAAAGGAGCCAAGCCGCAGTTGCCTGTTGCCTTGCTCTCGGCATTAGAGCCAAATAAGGCCCCAAAATATTTGATTGGCAGGAACTAAAAATCAAACGATTAGATTGGCCCAAGAAAAAGTTGTCATGAAAAACTTTGGTTAAAAAACTTAGATTTGTGTGCAAGCTAATAGCAAAAATGGAAATTCGTTTACTATATTCCCACCCCCATGAGGGCAAGGACAAATAAGTGTGTTCTACCATATTCTAAGATTATTACAATGAAATGTGATTGTCTTTATTAAGACGATGCAAGTTGCGGTAATGTAATAATAAGTGTGTTCTACCATATTCTAAGATTATTACAATAAAATGTGACTGGCTTAGAATTTTTTTATTAAGATGATGCAAGTTGCGGAAGTTGCGGTATTATTACATTAGCTCAAGCTATATGGAATGATTCATTTGCATTGAGGGGCAAAATGTATCTTTAGGAAATTTGAACTTTTATTCATTTGCATTAGGGGCAAAATGTATCTTTAGGAAATTTGATTTTTTATGGAGGAAATGTTAAAGTTTTAGGGTTTTCATCAAATTTGAATGCAAATTTAAATTATAAAATAATATTGAAGTAATAAATATAGTAGTAGTAAAAGTTTAACCAATAATAAATATATTTTTCATCTCTTTTAACTTTAACACTCTTTTGAGTCAACTTTAACACTCATTTGGTTGTGTTAAAGTTGGGATTTGGAACAAAATATAACAAGTGAAAATATACACTATAAAAGTACATAAACAGTAAAACAGTACTAATAGAATCATGAACAACAATATATTAATTTAACCAACAAAACAAATAGGACCGAGTTGGATCTTCCTTATACTCAGAATATACTTTCAGGTCAAACCTTGTCTCTCATAGACAAGTCAGTAAAAGGAACAAGTCTGACCCTTACCTGAGGGCATGGAGATACCTAAGAGAGAGAGAAAGTTAAAGTGTTGTAGGGTAGGATTAGACAAGAACCATAGAAGGTACAATAGTCAAGGCATCCAAGATCAACCTCTAAAACATTAACCAGGACAGCCAACAAGTGTTCAACAATGGGAGCGTCCATCAAGGAAACCCTATCAAGATAGCAACAAACCAAAAACAATCTAGTGGTAGTCCACAAATATAGCATCCCACTCAAAACATCCCAACACATGCAAATTCCTACTGAAAACAACCCAAACAGGCTACGACCTTACTCTAGCAGCCCATACACAATAGTGGCCTACTCAAAACAACCACAAATAGACAACGGCCTCACACTAGCAATCCAACCGCAACAACAACCTCGACAAAAAACCCACAAATATCAACAACCTACCTTATCATCCCTCACACAAGTTGCAACCTCAATAGATAGTCCACAGTACAGGTGACAACCCAAAAAACAATCCATGGCACCCTCACAAATAGTTAGCAGCAGCAATGACACTCCTCAGCAGGCCCATACAGGTTAGTGGCGGCCTCAAGAAAGGGAGTGGCAATCCTAGATAAGGTAGCGGAAGCCCCAAATTAACCCTAACAGGAAACAACCCTCTCCTAACAGTGTAAAAACCAGTCCACGACTCACAACAGGAACAAACGTGAGTAGTAGAGCAAGAACCAAGAGAGCGCTAAAGTAAGGAGAGGGTGGAAACCCTAAACGTCACATAAATCTACTGTAAAAACCCTAGATCACTCACACATAAAATTAGATCTAAATTGCCACTTCATTATGCTCTCACAATGAAGAATTAGGTTTGTATTTATAACCTCTTAAATACTTCTAGAAGGATCCTCCTTCTAATCTTTCAATAACTTAGGGTTACACTACAAAGGGTCAAGATGTTATAACAATGGGAGGGTTAACAATATAAAACATAAATTAATCATAACAAGGGTTAAGGTACCACATTCAAAAGGGGGCGCTAGCACTACAAAGGAGAGGTCAACACAAGACCACCTAAACAAAAGGTTAACCATAAGTCAACAAAAGGTGTCACAACAAGGTGGGAAGAGAAGCCTTTTACCCACAAAACCAAAGGTGTACCAACAAGGTGGGAAGACAACCCTTTCACCCACAACGAGAAGCAACCAAAATTTTATCTTTCTCTCTCAATGTATGTGGTCCACAAGTGTTCCATACAATAACAGGAAGTTGTATCATCATTACATAAGGAAGGTCCAAATTGGATGATGCGATCATCTGGTCCTCCTAACTGCTCCTAAAGGTCAAGTGTTACTGACATCATCAAGGGGTGGCCAGTCCCTTGAAGAAACAACCTATCTCAACCATTTAAGAGAGGAGGGCATCACACATCATCATATTGGTTAACTCACCAAGATCCACCTGGTTAACTAAACAAGACTACATCTACATGACCTTCTTGGTCCTAGACCAAGAATATTCCTAGTCCCAGACTAGGATGTCTCTGTCTCTGCCTACAAGATCTGCTTAGTCCTTATGACCAAGAAACTATATGGTCCCTGACCATAATGCCCTATAGACAAATAAGGGCCCTGACCACATGCTATGGACTTTTCCATGGCATCAACCTGCTTGGTCCTAGACCAAGAACCCCAGTAGACTATTGGGGGGCCTAAGGTACCTGCTAGGGACTTACTCCGCCTAGTTAACTGACCAAGAACTCTATTTAACTGACTAGGGTGCCATCCTCCCAAATAATGGCTCTCGCAACTAGATTATCTTTATCAGGAAAGACCATGTTAAAGATACAACATCATGAGTCATTCTCCAAGTCAAACTTGTGCAACCAGGATTAGGTCCTCCCATATAAAGGAAGCTTTAGTTGGACTTGAGTACTTGGATTAGATTTTTGAGTTGGACTCAAGAAAGACTAAGCCTTCTATATAAAGGTTACTCCTCCCGTGTAGAGGTGAATGCTTTGATTTATCAAAGTGATGATGTTGTAAAGTCTTGATGGACAAGGCTCCAAACTTGTGTATCAAGTCAAGATTCTCATGTGGACCTCTAGTTATAGTAGGTACCCATGGGGTGGACCTCTCGTATAAAGGTAAAATCTTTGCATGTTGAAGCATTAATGTTGCATGATGTATTACTAACCATGGTCATCGATTGCTATCAAGTCTCCTTTAGAGACTGGCCACCTCTAGAGTGAATTACTTTAACATATGATCATTTGGTCTGAGGTAACATAATATGATCACAACATCCGATAAATATTCTTAGTATAATTCGATATGATAGATAATAAAAGTTAACACATATTGACCATGTAGTAAAAGATCAGAGATAAAGATAAATGCATAGAGAACAAAGAGAATTCAAAATTGTTCATGAAGACACTTCAACGTATTAAAGTGAACTTGATTTGTTAAAAGCTTCAATTAAATAACAATGTATGCTTCAATCAATGCTTTAGTTAAAGCATCAGATAAAGTATTAATGTATGCAATTAGTTAAGTAAAGGAGAACTTAGTGATTGCTTTGGTATAATCAATCAACGTGATTTCAAAAAAGAATAAGTTAACTAAAGTATTAATAAAAGAAATTAGTTAACTAAAGTGGTTTGCATGACGACACTTTAGTTAAACTGAAAGATGACACTTGAGTTACAACTATTGCATGATGACACTTATGTTAGCTTGTTAACTAAGTGATCCTACATCCAGTTAAGAGGTGAGTTCACTTTGAAGATAGTTGAGCGTTATTTAATATGAAAGAAGGAAGGCATAGCACATCATGTATTTGCAAGATTGAAGAAACCATAGCACAACAATTATTCAAGAAATAAATTCGCTATATTTTGCATGGGAGACTAATTCCCCATGTTGTGATTCATTATTCCTTGCATGGAAGTGGTTTTGACAAGTATTTAATGTATTGAACTCATTGTAAAGTTCATTTGATTGATCTCTCATCTCTATTCCTCTGTATCTACACCTAGGGTGTCTATTCTCTCTTATCTTGCACCTAGGGTGTTGAAAGAAATATGTTGTAAAAGGCATTCTTTGTTATCTATCATAATTATACGGAGAAGATTTGTTGGGTTTTTCATCCTCCTTGTTTTGAGGGTTTTCCTAGGGTATACATTGTGGATCAGAGATCAGGGTGTGAAGGAGATAAAATTTGCTAGGCAAGCTTGAGCCTAAGTAGATCCTAAGAAGTTGATCATAAGATTTGAAGACTATGGCATCGATCTCTATACAATAGGAAGACCGTCTTGAGGGAACTTTGAATTTCAACACTTGGAAGGCCAGGGTTTTCAACATCTTGGAGGAACGTGACTTGGATATCTACGTATCCATTGTGATGGAGGATCCTACATTCAATAGAGGGAAAATCAAATTCAATAAGAACCAAGTTGAAGCCAAACAGATCATATATGATTTGATGAAGGACAACTTGATGCCCATGATCACACCATTGAATACCGCAAATGAATGTTTTGATACATTGACTATCCTATGTGAGAAGAAGGCCCTGAGTCAAAATAGGGAATTGAATAACAAGATATGAAACCTCAAGATGGAAAAGGATGAGATAGTGGCCTCTTTCTTCACCAAGATCTCTCAAGTAAGAGATCAACTTGCTAGCATTGGATATGTGGTGGGTGAAGATGATTTCTTCAAGCTGCTCTTGATGGTATCCCATCCTCATGGGAGACATAATTGGCTTTTGTAAATGGTTGATAGGTGCAACCTAACTTTGAGAGGTTGTGGCATGACTGCATGCAAGAGGAAGGGTGGATCCATAGAAAGAATGTGTGCACCAAAGAAGAAAACCTTGCTCTCACGACAAGGATGCAGAGAAGATTGATAAGTTCGTGGTTCAAGAGCAATATCTCCATAAAGTGATTCACTATAATCTGCATGAGGCTTCCTTTACCCATGAAGAGATTCACTACCTCATGCATGTGACCAAAATTTGCAAGTTAAAGATGCAGTAAGCTTCCATCAAGAAAGAAGATCAAGACCTACGGACTCCAATAATATCTACAAGGAAGCAAAGATCAAGAGGGAACCCACAAATCAATAAAATATAAGTATTTTTATTTTGATATGCTCGTGTAAATCTGATCGAAATGTTTTTTTAACGTGTTTCATTACGGTTATATGCATATATGTGTCCATAGAACAAGGAAGTATGTTATAGTATAACATGATGAGCATATGTTATAGTTTTCTTTTATTGGTGAATAGTAAATCTCATGTAGTACATGTTATGATTGAGTAAGTAGCATATAGTGTTGCCTAACATTCAATTAGATATATATGGAGGTTGTGTCGCAACATTGGTTAATATGTTTGCATGTATGTATGAACTATTTTCATTGCATTGAAATATTCACATGATTGAATTTTATGATTATGCAAGGTTGTTAATCACTTGACTAAATTTGGCTTGTAGGGAAAGATCATATGATATGATCTACAAGCGAAGAATGACATGTGAAGTTATTTTGATGGTAGATACCGAAAGAAAAGAGGACAAAGATGGAACCATCCAGAAAGAAAGGCAACCTTGTTGGTTATAGTGAATCATCTAAAGACTACAGAATATATGTACCGAGTACAAGTCAACAGGGATGTGACATTCCATGAAGAAGATGCAGTATGAGATAGACATGGAGGACCCTGAGACCCCCATGTTGGAGGACCCAGATTCTAGTTCTCCCCATTCATAGGTTTAGAAGGAGAATCCAGAAAGTGTTTTCAGATTCTCTAAATTCCTGAAGAACTAGTTGAATTGGTTGATGAACCTTCTGCTAAGAGGAGATCTGCATAGTGCTCATATATAGAAGGAAGCAACTTTAAATATTTGAGAATCATAACATGATTATTGGGTTTAGTGGTGTGGCAGAAATCCGATGAGATTTTTCTTAGTTAAGGAAAATACACAGTAGAGATCTTGAAGAGATTCAGGATAATGGACTATAAGTCCATGGCCACACATATGATGACTAATTTGAAGTTGATTCTTCTACAGATTTGGAGGATATCACAAACAATTGAGTAGATCCTAGATGTTCCTAGTTAGCACCAGTCGGATATATGCTTTACAGTCAGTACATATACATGTACAACAAAGTTTGTGTTAAGGTACCTGCATGGTACGTTTGGATATGGACTCAGATATGCATTGGATAGGTTATATCCAAGACACGGTGCAAAAAGGAGCAGTGAAACTCTAGTACATATCCACATATGAGCATATTGTCGATATACTTACTAAGCTTATGTCCAAATTAAAGTTGAGTACATCTAGGACAAGCTTAGTGTAATACAGCATGACTCCTCTAGTTGAGAGGGAGCATTGATGATTCTCCATAGGTAGTAGTAGAAAGATAAAATACCCACCAGTTAGTCATGTGGGACATGACTCATGAGTTCTCCCCACTGGCAAGTCATGCAGTGATACATGGATTAGACACCAGTTAGCCATACAGTTGTATATGGCTCAAGTTAGCCATACAGTGATATATGGCTCAAATTAGTTATGTAGTGGTACATGGCTCGATTAAGTCATGAAACAAATAAGCCACTCAATTAGCATAGCTCAAATTAGTTATGTCGATACATGACTCATCCAGGGGCTACCGTATCTCATGTGGAAAGCACCCACATGAGAAGAGCAATAGTTAAGACCTCAGATGACTATAAGATAATAGTCAAGGTCTCTAAGACTATCAATGAGTATCAAATACTTGAGTGAGTTATAGGCAGGACTGTTGGGAAGCAGTCAAACCTCTTGGACAAGTCAAATGGCCATCTAGTTGGCTAGGGAGGTACATCAAGATAGAAAAGAAAAATGAAACCACTTTGAAAGTGTCAGGCCTTGGAGAACATCACAGACAAAGACAAGCTCACAGAGAACTTCTCTAGACCATAGAAGATTCTAGAAGTCAACAAGAAAAAACAAAAAACAATTGTTGAAGATTGACAAAAGGTAAGATTTTATTTTTGTAAGAAAATTACACATTTGATGTGTATGTAAATGTTGGATTGAAAATCCATGGTTTCTAGTTTCGGGAAACTATATGAGTCTGAATAGGTAGCTTATTGTATTTGATACATAGTAGACCTATTGTAGATGTTGTGAGTGAGATCATGTCTAAGATTAGATGCACACATTAAGCATGTGCTTAGGTACCTTTGAGATACTATTGTTTATGGACTCGGTTTTACCTCCAATGGTGAGGTGAAGCTACTTGGTTATGCCAACTCCATTTAGGATGGCCATATTGTGGCTAGTACTATAGAAGCAAAGTGTATTGTGGTTAGTACTATAGAAGCAAAGTGCATTTCAGCTAGTACTACAAAAGTAAAGTATATTGCGACTAGTGTAGCTTGAGAAGCTACTTGTTGGGTTAAAAGCTTGAATTTACATTGATTTGTTGTGATAATCAAAGTTGCATCAACCTTTCTGAAAACCTGGTGTTTCATGATAAGTTGAAACACATTGAGATGAAGTATCACTTAATCAAAGATATGGTCAAGTAAAACTTCAGTACATTGATACTAATGAGCAAATTGCATTTGAGATTGCATATGTGTTAACAAAGCCTTTGTATTTGATGAAGTATAGGTACTTTCGAGACAAGCTTCGTGTTGTAGAGAATGCCTCATTTGCTAATAGGGAGTGTTAAAGAGACAACATCTATCATGTCCCCAACCCTTACTCGACGGAGAGGACGCGACAACATCTAACAACCCGGGCAATCTAAGCCCCATGAACATAATATATATAAAAAATGCATTGAACTTAAAACATTCATAAGCATAAACATATGCATAATGTAATATATAGCAGAAGCAAATACATTCATCCAATACATTATTTTCAAGCATTTAACATGTTCATATAAATTCATAACAATATATAGTCGCGGAAATAAAATATAAGAGAATATTTATCTTTGAAGAAGCTTTGTCCCGCAACCAGCTATGTCGCTGCAACATTCCACCCAACCATAGGCCAGTGTGCTCTTTAATATCTCAACAACACTGCCACCCCCGAGCTGGACATGATTTTCCCTAAGGAATAAGGAACACTAGCAGACTTCCCCCATAGCCAAGGATACAATAAAACTTGGTCAAGCCAACACAGTTGGGTTTAAGAGACTTACACAGATAGCTATTTACACTTAGCCAATTTCACATGAGACATAGCCAAGCCAACGGATGGGTTTATTAGGCTACCAGCCAATCCATCCTTCCAGTTGGTATTAACAGGCTGCCAAGGAGGTGGAAAGACTTACTGCTAAGCTAGTGAGCTCAACCCCAAAGCTATGAACACCCACACCGGTTCTAACCTGACTTCTAAACAATTACACACCCAACACAAGGAAGCATTCCCTTCTCTGCTACACAATTCCCCAGGCCATGCATTCCCTTCCAGTGCTATTCGAGGTATGCAAAGAAGAAAACCAGCTTTCTAGATTGGTCTATGAGGTTCCTACACACATTAGGTTTATCAAGCAAGTATAGACTCCATTTCCATTCCTCAAACCAGTTCAGATGCCAGACAAGGATGTACACACAATTATCTCAGTATTGGGATTAACAAAACGTAAGCAAAAGCCAAGTAATTACACATGCACATAGTAAATAACAAATTCTGAGCATTGCCGATGCCATACCGACTGCTGCAAAATACCAAAATGAAAAAGTTGGCTAGTTATTCAAATGAAGACAGAAAATCGGATTCTGGGCAATCGGGCTCAGGAAAACGACTAGCAGACTGGAGAAACTGTGAAAAGAAACAAATTCACGCAGGAAAACTAAAACGTGAAGGATCCAGATCGCTGAAAAGGAGAAAATCGTGAAGGGTTCAGACTCAGAATGGTTTTGCTTGTTGGCCCCTGTGTGAATGAAGATTACCCATCCAAAAACGTCCCACATAGTCAAAATTGTGAGGGAAGGTGAAACATTGCTACATGAGGGAAAGGTGGACGTTTTTTGTGTTTTCTTGCCCAAGAATATTTTTAAACATTTTTTCCAGAAATGGTGCTCTATCCATTTCGAATTTCTCCCCACTCTTCCAATCCCCCACTCCCTCATCCTTAGGAAAAATCATGCCCCCATCTCATTTAGTTGCGTTGACATAGTCGGTTGTGGGTTTTAATTAAAAATTGCAGTTTAACATGATGTCCAGCTTTTTAATGTTTAGCTAGCATAAAAAAATAGCATCGGTCCAACCTTCATTTCCGAAATATAAACACTAAATCAATGGTGGGGCTTTTTCCTAGCTCCACACCATGATTATTTACATCATATTATTTAAATGCAAGCGGGGTCAAAACTGGAGTGTTACAACATCATGAGTCATTATCTAATCCAATATTGTGCAACCAAAATTAGGTCCTCCCATATAGAGGAAGACTGAGTTGGACTCAGGTACTTAGAGTAGATTCTTGAGTTGGACTCGAGAAAGACTAAGCCTTTCGTATAAAGGTTATTCCTTCGATATCGAGGTGGATGCTTTGATTTATCAAAGTGATGATGTTGTAAAGTCTTGTTGGACAAGGCTCCGGACTTGTGTATCAAATCAAGATTCTCATGTGGACCTCTAGCTATAGTAGGTACCCATGGGGTGGACCTCCTATATAGAGGTAAATGCTTTGAATGTTGTGTGATGCATTACTAACCATGGTCATTGATTGCTATTAAGTATCATTTAGATACTGTCCACCTCTAGAGTGAATTACTTTAGCAAATGATCATATGGTCTGGGGTAATATAATATGACCACAACATCCGATAAATCTTCTAGTATAATATGATATGATGGGTAATTAAAGTTAACACATATTGACCATGCAGTAAAATATAAGAGATAAAGATCAATGCATAGAGAACTAAGAGAGATCGAAATTGCTCATGAAGACACTTCAACAGATTAAAGTGAACTTGATTTGTTAAAAGCTTTAGTTATAAAGCTTCACCTTCAGTTAAATAACAATGTATGCCTCAATCAATGCTTTAGTTAAAGCATCAATTAAAGTATTAATGTATGCAATCAATTAATTAAAGGAGAAATCAATGATCACTTTAGTAAAATCAATCAGCATGATTTCAGTCAAGTATAAGTTAACTAAAGTGTTAATAAAAGAAATTAGTGAACTAAAGTGGTTTGCATGATGGCACATTAACTAAACTAAAAGACAACACTTTACTTAAGTTAAAAGATGACACTTAAGTTATGACACTTGAGTTACACCTATTGCATGATGACACTTATGGTAGCTTGTTAACTAAGTGATCCTACATCCAGTTAAGAGGCAAGCTTGCTCTGAAGACAGTTGAGCATTATTTAATACCAAAGAAGGAAGGCATAGCACATCATGTATTTGTAGGATTGAAGAAACCAGAGCACAATAATTATTCAAGAAGGCCATTTGTTATAGTTTGCATGGGAGGATAATTCCCCATGCTTTGATTCGATATTCCTTGCATGGCGGTGCTTTTGACAAGTATTTAATGTAATGAACTCATTGCAAAGTTCATATGATTAATCTATCTTCTCTATTGCTCTGTATCTACACTGGGATGTTCGTTCTCTCTTATCTTGCACCTGGGGTGATGAAAGCAATATGTTGTTGTAAAAGGCATTATCTGCTATCTATCATAATTATACTGAGAAGATTTGTTGGGTTTTTCATCCTCATTATTTTGAAGGTTTTCTCAGGGTATATGTTGTGTTATGGTTGAATGTTTTATGTGATTGAATGTTCTATTGATTCAAAGTTTTAGTATTTCACACTTAAATAATTAAAGTTCAAAGTTCAACAAAGTTGCACAAAATTCAAGAGACCTGACGTTACTATCAAACCAATATTTATTTAGAAATTGACACAAATTTAATATAGTTATTTAATATGTCAATTTTTGCTAGCTCATTCAGTTAAGGTGTGGGTCTCATCATCAAAGTGATCTGAGTTCAATTCTCCTTGGAGGTGAACTAGTTGGGAGGAGACACCCCAAAATTCAACCAAGTTAATGAGATAAAAATGGGACCTAAGAAGCTATACCAATTATCAAAAAATAAAAAATAACTATAAGAGCTAAATGTTGTTTACTGCCACATTACCAATTAACTATAAAAACTAAATTTCTTTTACTGCCACATTACCTAGTGTATCTGGCTCCGTTGTGGCCATGGATACTTCAGACATAGCTCTCATGTCTAATGATATTAGAAAAATTGCAAGGGAAGTGAACATTGGGTGAAGTACACTGAAAAAATATACATAAACGTTGTCATCTCTATTGTCACAGATTTTGCTTCTTTTCCCTCACTCTGACTTGTTTGGTGTACCTTTGGACAGTAATTATGACGGATGTGTGGATTGGTATACCTGTAACATTCAACAATATGCTTCACTTGAAAGAGAAAAACACCATCACCATGCATTTGCAATCATTGAGATTGTGACAATGGAGGTTATTTTCAAAAGGATAATGAAGGCAATTACCATATTCATTCTGGTATCAATACACACCACTGACCAAGCATCAAGGAATATTGAGACACTAGCAGATTCTCCTCATACAATATAGGAGGCTGATATTTGTAACATTGTAAAATGCAGTGCACGTAATTTCCCTCCTTCAATTTATAACAGTTGTGTCGGGAGAAGCACTAATCGCTCCTGTCATAATTCATCTCCTCCTTAACATAATGTATGTTCCCCCAGGAATTGTTAACATAATTCATGTTCTCCCCAACCATTTTAGGCATATAAATCGATAAGTTAGAAGGTTGTTTAGTAGAGGCAAGTTGCATTAGCACAACGTAGTAGGAATATTAATCATTCTTCCTCTTTATGTTGATGTTATTCTTCTTCTCGCAAGGTGTCCCTTTGATCTTAATAAACAATTAAGAATTTTCAAGGATCTATGCTCTAGTATGGATATGATTGTTAACATTGACAAAACAAAAGTTATGTAAATCAAATCCAATCAGGTCAGTTACGCTATTTTTTTGTATGACAATAGCAACATGGAGGAAGTGACTTCATAAAAATATCTTGGGATTGATATCCATAACAAGTTCAACTAGAACTACATCGTAGAGATAAGGATTAATAAAGGGTGGAAAACTTATTTTGGTCTTGAAAACAATTGTAAATCAACAAACCTTGTGATGTGGGATAAAAAAACTCCTCTTTGAGACTCTTGTCACTTTGGTTCTCCTAAATGGTTGTGATGTTTGGGGTTGCAACATCTCTAGAGAATCTTGGAGAAAGTTTGAGCAAATCTAGAAATGTTTTATAACTTATAATATTATAATTAAAACAATATTCCCTACCTTATTCTTCTCATAGAAGTGGGTCTTTCCCCCATTGGGAGTATAGTTATGACTAGATACCTAATGTACAAGAAAAAAGATAAACAACAAAGGGGAGTAGAGACTTCTTAGAATTGCTTTAAAATCCAGTCAAAACCACCTAAGGCTCAAGTGAGGTTGTCATAAAGATGACATGTCTTGGCTAAATCATTAGGGGATTGGTGAAAATGTCACTTTGCAAAATATAGATAATATGACAAATATTATTATATTGAAGTTTAAAGAGAAGTTATTGTGCGATAAAAAACTAGAGGTTAAAAGAAAATTAAGACATTATAAATAGGTCACAACGTTGATCTAGAAGATCAAAAGTATCTCTCTATTTTAAATAGCATAAGGAAGAAAATCAACATAGTTAAAATAACAATGAACTATGAACATAGTAAACCTCTTCGCTGGAATTCACTCTAAGAAGTCCTTTCAAATTTTTTGCAGGCTTGGTGGCTCAGCTTTGCCCAGCTTTTCTGTTTGCAGGTTTTGGCGTGCTTGGTGGATCTGATTTGTATCGCTAGTGTCTTTTCTTAAACCTAATATCTTTACAGTGTTGAAGTTAGTTGTGTTTTTAGAAGATGTACGTTTTGGATTTAAAAAATCTGCTCCAAGAAGATTTTTGGCCCGACTCAGAGAGGCTTCTATACTGCTCGCTGCTCCTGGTGTCTGCCTGAAGTCAATCGATGGAGGTTTTCTGCAGGATTTGCTCGTCGATTTTCTTTCTCTGGATCATCTGCTCAGTTTCTTTGCTGGTTCATCTTTGGTCTTCTTCCTTCAGTTGAAGGGGCTCGTTCCCTGGACCATCTCTGCCTTGTCAGCTAGTGGCAGAGGATTTATTTTTGGATTTGGTTCTGGGGGATCTAGTGGAGTTCTTTGGAAGGCTTCATCCTGGTCTTCCCTCTTGAAGTCTCTTCTTGAGTGGGACTTTCTCAGTTGGCTTGTAGATTGGGAGTTAGAGCTTTGCTTTGCTTCTCTAGTTTGTCTTTCTTTGTCTGGGATTAATTGAATTTGTTTCTGTCCTAGAGTCTACTTGATCCAGCAGAACTTATCTTGATTTGGAGTAGTAGTGAAACTTACTAATCTGCAGGGATCTTGGAGTCAGTGAGATTCCTGAGTTTCTCATGGATTTTGGCGATCCTCCCCCCTTCCTCTGGAGTTGTTAGCTTTCAAAAGATTGATAGCCTCCAGTGGTAAGAGAAAGGGTAGTTCTCTAGTGCAACAGTTTGTGAAGAAAGTGGACATCCCAACGGTAGAACTGTCGGCTGAGAGACCTTGTCGGACAGCCTTGAACCTTTCGAAACATGGTTTAATTGGTCAATTCACGGGGCTCTAGCCTTCTCCTAAGGCAATTGATGGCTGGGTTTAACGCAATTGGAGGCCTCTAATCACTGAAGATATCTGCAGCACATCTGCAGTCACTTGGTTGGCAGGGGGTTTTTTGTCATTGTTTTTTACTCAGCTGAAGACAGAATTCTCATTTTTCGAAATAGGCCCTATTTTATGGGACCTTAGGGACTATATTTGAACAAATGGACTCCTGATTTCGACCCCACTCAAGATGTTCCTTCAGTTGTTCCGGTTTGGGTTTGCCTTCCTCACTTGTCGCTTCACTTCTGGAATTCAGAATCCTTGGAAACTATTGGGAATAAATTAGGAAAATATATTGGCAGGGATGAATGTAAAGATCAATACTCATGTGCAAGAATTTGCGTAGAAGTTGATTTAGAGATTGGGTTACCTAAAGCGATCAATATAGCCGTGGAAAATTGGTCCCATATTCAGGAGCTAGATTACGAGTAGCTTCCCTTCAAATGTCGCCATTGTCATGGTTATGGTCATTTTGCCAGGAACTGTAAGAAGAAAGCAGATGAAATCCATGTTCTTGAGAAGGCTGAGCAATGGTCTCGTATCCAGAAAGAAGGTTCTTCTAAGCAATCCAGTAAATTGCAAGGAAAGAACCTCATCCAAAGAATAGAGCCAATTCTGATATGAAGAAGAACTCTTCAATGCAAGAAGCTAGAAATTCAGTATCTTCTAATCCGTTTATAGTTTTATGCCAAGTGGAAGATCATACTCCCCCTGTCTTGGAAGAAGGTGAGATTCTGCCTTCAGAGGTGCTAATAAATGAAAGTGTAGAAATTAATGAGAATATTGAAATCCATGTTCCTAATCCTTGTGTTGCCCCTATTCTCCAAGAAAATCTCAATTCCCCTGCTAATCCTTCTTCTTCTCCTACATATGCTGAAACCCTTAAGAAAAAGATGGTTGATTTCTCTAGCTCATCTGATGAAGATACTTTTGAACAGTCTTCTAAAAAAGGTGGTAGAAAATCTCGTAAAGAGATTAGAGAAGAGGAAGCAGAATGTTTGAAGATGCAGGGATCTCAAGCTACCATAGAGATGGGTAGAGGCAAGCGAAACATATCTCAAAAGGGTGGAGGAACCCCCTCTGGAACAGGTAAATAATACAACTAACCTCATGGAACTGTAGGGGTTTGGGAAATCCCAAAAAAGCAGAAGATGTGAAGGATCTTTTGAGAATGCAGTCTATAGAAATTTTGTTATTACAAGAGACAAAAATTGATCAGGACACACTATTAGTTCTAAGTAAGATTAAGTGGAAACTAAATAATGGAATCACTGTCAGTGCCAGGGGCTCTTGTGGGGGCCTAGCAACTATATGGATGGAGGATAAATATACTCTCCTCTCCTCTTTTACTTCCTAGCATTGGATCTATACAGAACTTCTTTGCTCTGCTAGCAAGATAACTCTTGCCCTCTTTAATATGTATGTTCATGTAAATCATATGGAGAAAAAAGAATGTTCGACCTCCCTCTCTAATTTTCTGGAAACACAGTCTCTTCGAAACATTATTGTGGCAGGGGATTTAAATATTTTTTTTGATCCTAGTGAAAAAAAAAGGAGGAGTGCCTGGTAAAGATCCACTTCAGAAATTTGTGGAGGCCATAGTGCAGACTTGGGATCTCCTCGATTTTAAACCAGCGAGAGGCCGTTTTACTTGGAATAATAACATATTTGGTTCAGCTAACATTCTTGCTAGATTGGACCGATTCTTTGTGCAAAGCTCTTTGCTAGATAAGAATTTTCTTATTTCTTCAAAAATCTTGCCAAAGATCTCTTCCGATCATCACCCCATTTCATTGTTGATAAAAGAGGAAGAAGACTATGGGCCAATTCCTTTTTGCTTCAGCCCATTATGGATTGAGCGTGAAGGTTTTTGGGAAATTGTGACTGAAGTTTGGAATCAATATGTGATTGGCTCTCCCAGTTTCATGTGGGAGCAAAAACTCAAAAAAGTTAAGTATGCATTGAAATCCCAGATTAAGAAACCTATTCCAAATCCAACCAGCTGTAGAAAAGAATGTTTGAAAGTTCTAGCAGAAATTCAGTTCAGTATGGAGGATTCTGACATTTCAAACTCACTCTTGTTATCAGAGAAGCTTGCTCAAGCAAATTCTTTCCATTCTTTCCGGAGAGAAGAAGAAAATTTGTGTCTCAAGTCAAGAAGCTTATGGTTACAAGCTGGTGATAAAAACTCGGCATATTTCCACATATAATGTCGGTTAAGAATTTCTCGCAATCATATAACAGATATTATATCTAGTGAGGGAGCCGTTATTAAAGGTCAAGTATAACTTAAACAAGCAGCTAACTCTCATTTTTATCAGCTATTTTCTGAGGATGGTGTCTCAGATAATGCAGCCAAACAAGAATTTCTATCTTTTATTCCTCCTATGGTTTCTAGTGAGACAAATGCTGGTCTTATAAAACCTTTTTTCTGAACAAGATGTTGTGGAGGTAATCTGGGGTATGGAGCCAGATAAAGCTCCTAGTCCTGATGGTTTTTCCATACACTTTTATAGAATATGTTGGCCAATTATCAAAAAAGATTTGCTGCGTATGGTTTCCTCCTTCCTCGGGAAAGGAAAAATCGGTGGCTGTACCAATTCAACCTTTTTAGCTTTAATTCCCAAGGAGGTCAACCCTGCATCCTTTGATCGGTTCTGGCCTATCTATCTTTGCAATGCTTCTTATAAAATTATGGCTAAACTTCTAGCTAACAAGTTAAAGCCTTTGTTGGGATATTTAATTTCTCCTTGGCAGGAGGGATTCATTAAAGGACATCACTTAGTCAACAATGTTATTCAAGTGCAAGAGGCTATCCATTCAAGTTTTATAAGGAAAGAGAAAGGTATGATCATTAAACTTGATATGAAGAATGCTTTTGATCGTGTCAAACTCTCTTTTCTCTACCAAGTTCTACTTACCTTTGGTTTTAGTTTGGAGTTTGTCAGTTTGATTAAAGCTTGTACAAAGAAACCTTGGATTGCTCCACTCATCAATGGTAGACCTGCAAATTTTTTTCAAGCCTATAGAGGTTTGCGTCAAGGTTGTCCTCTGTCACCCTTCCTATACATTCTGATGGCTGAAGCTTTAAGTAGAATGTTGTCTGCTGAAATGACAGTTGGTACTATTCCTGGAATTAGGGCAGCAAAAGGAGTGGAGCCCATCGACCATGTGCTCTTTGCAGATGACTCCCTTCTCCTTGGTGGGGCCTCATTAATTATTGCTCATTCCTTCAATAGAATTCTTCTTAAGTTCTGGTCAGTCTCTGAAGCCTTGATCAATTAGGAAAAAAGTGTCGTCTATGGGTGGAATGTGGATCATTTGAAAATGATGCAAATTGCTAATTCTTTGGGCTTCTGTGGATATCACAAGTGGGATAAGATCAAATACTTGGGTCTTCCTTCAACCTTGGGTGCTAGTCCACCTTCACTTTGGTTGGAAGTTTTGTGCAAAATAAAAGACAAAATTGTCTCTTTGGGAGGACATTGGTTGACGAAAGCCGAAAAGTTGGTCTTAATAAAATCAGTACTCTCATCCCTTCCTATTTTTTAGTCTTCACTACTTCTTTCCCCCAAGTCCATTTCAGTCCAGATAACGAAGATTATCAGGGATTTCCTATGGAATGATGGAAAAGGTAATCAACATAAAATTCATTTGGTCAAATGGGAGAATATTAAAAGACCTCTATCTATAGGTGGCTTGAATGTTCAAGATCCTAAATCAGTTAATCTAGCCTTGGGAGGCAAGCTTGCCTGACAGCTCTTTGCTAATAAGCATCATCCGGTCAACAAGCTTCTTTTGATGAAATATTTTAATGGTGTATCCTTGAGAAATATAAATCTAGAAAAGCTCCCAATAGGAACTGCAATATGGAATTTGTGTAGGAAAAGTTTAAATTTAATTCAGCAGCAAATTTATAGAATTCCTGTCAATGGGAAAGGAATTTTTCTATGGGAAGACACGATTATTGGGCAACCTCCCCTTTCCTCCATCAACTCGCTTTCTTAGATTAAATTATGGTTGTCTAATAAAGGCTTTCTCCGATTATCGGACATTTGCTCCTGGGATTGCTCGGGGAATTGGGATGGCTGGAAGTTCCCGAATTTGTCAGATCGGTTTCTTCGTGATCAGACTATATTGATAGATGCTTTGGTCGGTCTGGCTCCTGTCCACCCCTCCTTGAATGATAAAGGGGGATGGGGCTCAACTAGTGTATATACAGTTGCTCAAGGAATGTCAGCACTTCATTCTCCTCATGCCTCCTTACTTTTTGCAGCGTTGTGGAAATCGATTTGGTCCCCATTTGGTTTGCCAAAGGTAAATTGTTTTTCATGGTTACTTATGCTTCAAAAGGTTTTGACAGGTGAGAATCTGTTGCATCGTGGGTTCCTTGGTCCTTTTCGTTGCTGCCTCTGCAAAGCTGAGTCAGAATTATCTGATCATCTATTCGTTGAGTGTGTTTTTATCCAATCAGTTTGGAAATTGACTCTTAAAGATCTTCATATCACTCCCCCATCTGGATTGACGGTCATGGCATTGTATTCTATCTGGAAGGATCAGGTCTCATCCAACCTGACTCGCGTTGGGTGGTCAAATGTCTGGTATTTGTTCCCAAAGACTGTTTGGTGGCTAGTTTGGTTGGTAAGAAATGATAGTCTATCTAATAACAGAACGTGGTCCTCTGCTGAAATTTCCAGTAAAATTAAATTGCAGATATTGGGAACTGGCAGGCATTGCAATTCTAAAATTCCTCAAGAATTCTCTGATTGGTTGGGGTGTTCATCGAATTACAGAGTTATAAAAATCTCCAAACCAATTTCGTTTCCTTCCTGGCGAGTGAGACTTTCTGCTGATAATTTTTCTCTTTGGTGGCAGAGTAAGGGAGTTGCTACTATCTTCTTTGATGGTGCGTCTAAGGGGAATCCAGGCGTAGCAGGTGCTGACAGATTGATCTTCTCTCCAGGCAATGAGAAAGTATCTTGTTTCTGCTAGGGACTTGGAATTTGTTCCAATAATCAAGCTAAGAGTTATAGCCTTCTTATGGCTTTTCAAGTAGCCAGGAATATTGGTATTAAGGTTATTCAATTTTTTGGGGATTCTGAGGTCTTGATAAAATTGCTAAACTCTGGCTCTCAGTTCAACAGGCCGTCTTTAAATAAAACCTTGCAGCAAATTCGTAATATTTTGAAAGAATTTGAAAGTGTATCTTCTTTTCATATTTTAAGAGAGCTGAATAATCAAGCTGATTCTTTGGCGAATAAAGCTTGTCTTCTTTGTCTAGGAAGCTTCAGTCTTAATGGAGATTCTTGTTTTATTCAGCCTCTACCGTAAATGTTTATGTGTGAAAGTTGACGCTGAAGTTGAAGCTGAATTTTATAGCTTGTATCCTTCTAGAATTTTGTTATATTCTTTGTCTTCTAGAAGATAGCTTCTGACCTTATTGTAATTGGTTGATCTAGCAATTGCTATTTCTTTCCAGGAATTCTTCAAAATCCAAAAAAAATTAATAAAAAAAAAATTACCCATTCAAGTTAAGAAAAAATAACAATGAACTCTAAGGAGATGCATAGTGAAACAAAGTGTTAAACAATTCCTAAAACTTTGTAGGATAAAAGGATTTGTCATCTCTATGAAACTATGGGTGTTGAGGATGGAAAACACTTTCTCTTGGACTGCCTTGCGTACACCCACATTATATCTCAATTTCAAAAAAATTGTTACAAAACGAACCTACCTAACCTTCTAACTTATCAAAATTATAATAATTTAGGAAAGCTCTCGTTAAAAAATTTCTAGCACAAAAATAAAATTGCAAAAAAAAACAAGTAGTTTCTTATTTTTTTTGTTTTTCCTAAAGTTCTATAGACCAAAGTTGGCCTTAGTGAACGTTAACAATCATGATTGTCAGCATCGTAAACAAATACAAATACTCTTAAACACAACAATATACCACTCTATGTGTAAATTTCAATGGATATATTTATTTTTATACTTTATTCCATGCCAACATAAGCAGGTATTTAGTTGTTATGTAGCTCTATTTATTTATTATACTATATATATTTTCAATTTATTTTTTCCTCGGAAAAAAATTCGTAATTTTATTTCAATAGTGAACAAAATTACAGCTGTACATGTAATAGGATCAAATAATGATCCCTACATTGTCACAAATTATCTCTCTACAGTAGATCATAACCAATAAAGGAAGATTACAAAAACCCCCACCCGTAATAGCAAAAACCTGAACTATATGTCCAGTTCAAATTTCTATCATGTACCCCGACTGGCAGCACAAATAGAGCCACAACGCTCATTGATGAAAACTGAAACAGCCGTAGTTGAACAACACTATTCATCTAGTAATATGTTGCTTATATATCCGCTTTCTACAAGCCATATAATATTCCTATAAAAACAAACAGAGCCTACACTCAATGAGGAGCCAAATCGTAGCAACAGCACGATGCCTATAGATAATCACCTTGATATACAGTCCATATAATTTTGTTTAAACTGATATACAGTCCTCTGTAACTAGTGTACCCAATCTGTAAAGAAAATCATACCAGCTTCAAAAAATAAAGAGCAAAACCCAAAAACCAGAGTAGTTTTCAGCTCACAAAAAACTGTAACAAAGCTCAATGCTGTAACATGACTGGTTCAAAAAACGGTCGATGATAATAGTTGGATGAACCAACATGAGAGTGTTCAGTTATCTTCCATATACCAAAGTCTATAGGCCGCTGCAATGCTTCCTTGGATAGCTGATCAGCCACCCCATTTTGTTCCCTAAAAACATGTGTAAAAGATATATAATTAAACTGTTGTTTTAATAGGAACACCTCCTCCAGAATAGGTAAAAGTAACACCACATGACACTGAATAAGCTCTTTAGCCCATTCAATAACAAGCAAAGAGTCACCATAAACTTGTAAAGACAGACAACCCTGTTCCAATGCAAATAATAGAAGAAGCCTGAGTGTCATTAATTCAGCATAGTTGTTTGAACCCCTCCCTAAGCCAACCGAGAAGTGAAAATAATGAGAGTCAGATTTGTATAGAACTCCACCCCCACCACAATTCAACTGTCTGTCTTGAGAAGCTCCATCAAAGAAACCCCAAGGGAGGATATATATTTTCAAATTACAATAATAAATAGTCTATTCTTTTGTTTTTTCTCATTTTACATTATACATAGTCACACACATTTGTTCATTGCCCTTTTCCAAAGTTTGTTTATAAAAATGTTTTGTGGGACAAACACTTTTATTGGAATGTTGTGATTGATGCTCTGATAGAGTTATCAAAATCACAAAGCTTTGCCTTATTATGCTTTGTGGAGGGTTTGATTAATGAGAAACAAGATGATATTTTATGGAAATGGGTAACTTTAGGTGCGACGTCTCATAAATAAGGCTCTCATGCGAAGAGGACTATATACCTATAAAGTAGAAGAAATCTATAAGCCTAAAGGAACCAGATATGGGTTGTTCACAACCTTGTTCTTTGATGGTGCTTACTAAGGTACCACGAGTATTTGTGGTATAGGGGTTGTATTTTTTAAAATTACGATCATTATTATCTTTTAAAATATGGGGTAGGTAAGGGAATAAACAATATAGAGAAATTATATGCCTTCTGAACACTAATGAAAGTAGTTGTTGATAAAGGTGTAAGCATGTTACATGTGTCAGGGGACTCAAATCATTGGATGGAATGGAAAAATGGAAAAAATCAATTGAAAAAGGTAGCCCTAGATCGCATGATGACAACAATCTTATAGGGGAAATTTTAGTTTGAATAAGTCTCCTATGTATATATCTACAAGGAATTCAATTCCATATGTCTATAGGGAATTCAATTCCAGAGAAGACAAACTTTCAAAATAAGCCTTGTTAATACATGAAAGAACTTAGTAAACTGGGGATATCGATGATTTTTGGAGGCGAAAGGACTAATGACGATCGTGGCTTCAAGAGAGGGGGGGTTTCTCAGGCCTCCCCAGATGAACCATCGAGGGGACTCTAGATTCAGGGCATCCCGATCCCTCTAGAGGCAATGGGTATCAAGCTCCAAAATCGGTAGTCCCTTCAATCAAAAGGAGGCTTGAACAATGTATTCCTAGATCATATCTAATACCCTCAATGCAGATGAAATTGAGCAAACTTAGGGATTAGATCCAATACATGCAAGATCATGTGCTCTTAGGAAATTTTGTGGGAATGTTACCTTCGGAAAAATCCCTAGTTTGGTGGATAAATTCCACCTGGAAACCATGGGGCCACTATGATCTCCTATTGGGTTCCAAACGCTTTTTCACCGTTTCCTTTCTAAGTTTGGAAGACTGGAACAAAGTGCTTGATGGATGACGTTATTTTTTCTACTCAGCATGCTTGTTCTTAAGACCTTGGAAGGAGAATTTTTTCCTGGATAAAGAGTATATGAGAGTTGCGTCGATATGGATTTGTCTCTACTCTCTCCCAAGCGAGTATTGGGACTCTGAAATTCTGGAAGATATCAGAAATAATATGGGGACCTTCATTAAAATATCCTAGCAAGCCAAGGCACAAAGATATACGAACTATGTGAGAATATGTGTAATGAACATAAAATAATAATTAAATAACTATTATATAATTAATAATAACTATTAAAATCAACATTAATTATTAATATTAATACATATTGATATTAATAATTAATAATTAATAAATAGTTATTAGTAAACAATTCTAAAATGACGCATCCTTTCATGGATAGTATCTAAAGTGCCTTTACGATTAATATATATATATGGCTCTCACTTTGTAATCTATCATCATATCTATTCTATCATCAATTTATATATTATTATGGCGTGGGCTAGCTATGGAGCAAACCTCCCTCCATCGGACGGAGGAGGAGCAAAGTCAACGTTGACTTTGCTCCTCCTCTGTTCGATGGAGGGAGGTTTGCTCCATAGCTAGCTTATTCCTATTATTATGGCTTATTTAATATTCCAAGTCTTTTGGTAATATTATTTGTGTAAGTGAATAATTATTCGCTTTAAGTGGTATCATAGCGAAGTTACCATTCAAGCTTCTAGGGCTTCCCTAAAAAATAGGACCTTGTCCTTAAAAAATAAAAGGTAAAAGTAACCCCCCGCGAAAAAAGTAAAACAAAAAAAGGGGTAAAAGTGAAACCACACATGGTTTCTTAATAAGTGGGTTTGGGTTTGAATATAAAACTGCAAAATAATTACTAGTAAAGAGAAAGTGAGATTTGAACTTAGGTGGGGAATGTAACACTTATTCCTCCCAACCACCCAATCTACTCACATTTTACAAAACTTAAGGGAAAATAAAGATTTTATTATATAATAATTAATACAATAATTGATTATTATTTAAAAAAAAACTATATATTAAACTATATATATAGTTTATAAAAACATTAATATAATTATTAATTAATTAATTAATAATTATTTTTGGAAAAAAAAAGGTTATTTAACCTAACGAAGAAGACCAATCCCTTTATCGTCGAAAAAGTCGAAAGCTATCTATCGCAGAAGAAACCAAAGGAAGACCATCTATCATCGAAGGAGTCAAGACCATGGAAGTTGGTCTGCAAGTACAAATAGAGAAATTAGAAGCCAAGCTAAATCATTATCAGAGAGACAATGAAGAGTTACGGGACATAAATATGAAATCAAAAATGTTGATTAAATTACATAGGATGCAAAAAGAGCGCAAGGAACAAAAAATTTCCGATGAGAACAATCATATAGAAAAATTGTCGGCCCAAATTAAGAAATTAAAAGACGAAAATGATTTCAATAAGAGACAAAAAAATTAAAATATAAAGAAAGAAATAATTGATTATGAAGGAGAAATAATACACTTGAACAAAATCATTAACGACAGAGATGAAGAACTAGCACACATACGACAGAAAGTAGAAGATCAAGAATCAGTGGTCGACCAGTATCGACAACATATAAAAGTTCTTCAACAACACAATATCGACTCTAAAAAGGAACACAAGTTGGAGATCACAAAGAGTAATAAAATAATATCCAACAATTCTGAAGAAATTTTTAGATTAAGAAATCATAACAAAACCCTGATTACAAAAATAAAAAAATAGTAGTAAGAAGGAACACTCCGATGAAGACTTCGAAGGAAAAATAGTAGAAAAGCAAGAAGAAAACCAGTGTCTAAATAATCGTAATCAGGAACTACGGAATCAAATCAAGGATTTAGAAATTGAAAAAAAATCGCAAGAGGAAAGAATCGAAAAGATTCAGAATCTTAAACAATCTACTGGAGAACCAAGAAGCACAATCCAAGAAAATGCATCCAAATTAAATCTAGGAAGTGAAGATAGTCCTCACTGTAGTCCAAAAGAAAGAAGAACAAACAACACCTACACCTTACAGACATCCTAATTATAATCGTCATTTTGACCAACGACATGGTCAAAATGAATATTCACAAAAGACTTATGTGGACATGCAAAAATATCGACATACCAAGCAACAATTGAGACGAATTATCGCATTAAAATATCTCAGAGCTCCGATTAAAATAGATCTGGGATGGACCACAGCAGATACAATGCGACAATTCTCCTGGGGAATCCGTAATTTGTATCCGCTCATCTCCTCAAATGTCGCAAATACAAAAGGGAAAGAATTCTAAGACGACATATTAAAATAAATGAGACATTAATGTCCAATACATCTTTGAGGACAAAGATTCCCTTAAGGGGAAGGCAATGTAACGAACATAAAATAATAATTAAATAACTATTATATAATTAATAATAACTATTAAAATCAACATTAATTATTAATATTAATACATATTGATATTAATAATTAATAATTAACAAATAGCTATTAATAAACAATTCTAAAATGACGCAGCCTTTCATGGATAGTATCTAAAGTGCCTTTACGATTAATATATATATATATATGGCACTCACTTTGTAATCTATCATCATATCTATTCTATCATCAATTTATATATTATTATGGCTTATTTGATATTCCATGTCTTTTGGTAATATTATTTGTGTAAGTGAATAATTATTCGCTTCAATATGTGTGTATATGGATCTATCCAAAGAACTACCATAAACCATCAAAATGTCATGGGAAGACGAAGACTGGGTGCAAATCCTAAACTATGAACAAATTCCATTTAGATGTCATAGATTTCATGAGTATGGACATATGTTTAGAGAATGCCCTATGAACTCTTTGAAATATCCTCCCAAGAAAGATGAGGACAAAATGGATCAAGGGTTTACTAGGGTTCCAACACGTAAAAGAGGAGGGAGAAAACAAGAAAACTTGGAAGCCCCTAAAAAGATCTCAGTATCTAATTAATTTGAAGCTTTGGGAGATCAACACGAGGAAATAAAAAAATTATCACCTAATGAGAAGCAACAAAACCAGAATCCACAAGAATAAAAGGATGGAAGTGCGAAGGAAACAAATAATGTGGTGGCGAAAAACTCCAACGAAGACCTAGAAAGGACACAAGGGAAGAAGTTGAAGATATGGATATTGGGGATTTAGATCTAGATAGCATTGAACAAGCTTGAAAAGATGTCGAGAAAGGCTATGTACACCAAGAGAGAATAGTTTTACTAAAAGAGGAAATCATCAAAGAAAGGGAAACCAACCATCTAGGAATCAATCCAAGTTCCCATAATGACTACAAGAGGAAGCATGAAGAGATAGTAAGGAAGCCGGGAAGGAAATGAAATAGGCAGCGTATAGCAGCAACATGTCTAAAGTTGGTGGAATCAGGTCATTACCCTACCATAAGGGATGCTCTAGGCTTATAAATATCTTTGCTCTTATTTCTTAATGAAGATTGTATCCTGGAACATAAGAGGTATTAATAGCCCTTAGAAAGTGAAGATTTTAAGAAAAATGATTTAGAAGACAAATATGACTATTGATTTCCTTCAAGAAACAAAATGCTCAGCAAATCAACTACATGAAACTTGCAAGAATATATGGAAAGGAAGTGAAAGAATGGGTATTGATGCTAGAGGGTTGGCAGGCGACTTGGGAATTTTATGGGATCTTAACAAAGTAAGTCTATTTGGCTTCAATGGAAATCATCGGTTCATCTTAGCATAATTTGGAGTAATTGGTTTTTGAGTTACTAGAATCTTAACCAATGTTTATGGTACTCATATTCCCCAAGAAAAAAATGTCTTTCATTAATTCCCTCAGGCATATTCATGAATGGACAGAGGGGAAGCATTGGACATTAGGTGGAGAATTCAATTTCATTGCCTCATTAGAGGAAAAGAAAGGAGGAAGATGAAGGATGAAGGAATAATGTGGGTGTTTCAAAGATACTATTGATGACCTGAGGTTGGTGGATGTGGTCCCAGGGAAAGGTCCATTCACTTGGAAGAAAAAACAAAGGGGAGACCATCGCAATGCCTCACACCCGGGTCATTTCCTAGTATTCAAATCAGTTATGGAGTTGGGAAGCGAAATGTCGGCATCAGTTCTTCCGGTTGTTGGATTGGACCAATGTCCTATGGAATTATGGTGGAGTGGGTTGGGTTCTCAGTTCAAAAATCCCTTCTGATTTGAACAGTTCTGGTTAGGCCACCAAAATTTCAAAGAGAAAGAGGGGTAGTGGTGGGATGATCTACGCAAGGGGGAAGGATAAAGCATGTATAAGTTCCAACAAAAGTTGAAAGGTCTAAAATAAAATATTAAGAAATGGAACAAGGAGGAGTTTGGGAATATATTTGCTATTAAAAAATTCCTAGAATCTAGGATGGAAGAAATTCAGAAATGGGGCATGAATGAAGGATACATGATCAAGCTTCACGAAGAAGAAGCATGCATGTGCAATAGTCTATAGGAGAGGAAGAGACAGGAGGAAATTTTGTGGCACCATAAAGCTAGAGTCAGCTGGCTTAAAGATAGGGAAAGAAACACTAAATTCTTCCACATATTGGTCATCCAAAACCATTCGCAAAATATAATTATGATGATTAAGGATTCCAATGGAGAAAGATTGGAGACTAGGGAGGAGGTTGAGGAGGAATTATGCCATTAATTTTAGGATAGTATGAACGAAACAATCCTAGACAGAAGTGGGGACATTGAACAAATAACACAACATATCCCCGCTCTAGTGTCGCAAGCTGAGAACGATCTGTTAATGAAGAAGCAGTGAACCAAATGGAGGATGGAAAAGCACTGAGTCTTGATGGCTTCATAGTCAAATTCTTTCATCACTTTTGGGATCTCATCAATATTGAAGTTTGGAAGATCGTGGAAAAGTGTAGGCTATCCAAGAAAATTCTCCTTGCTTTCAATTCCACCTTTATTACTAGTCTCCCTAAGAGTGATGGGGTGAACTCACCGGGTAAATTTCGACCCATAGCCCTCTGCAATGTCATCTACAAAAACTTTACCAAGGTAATTGATAACAATCTCAAACCCATCCTTCCTTCCCTGATCTCCCCCAAGCAATCATGATTTGTTGAAGGTCATCAAATTATGGATGGAATTATCCTTGTTCATGAAGTTCTCCGTTCGCTCAAAACATAAAAGATCCATGGGATGATGTTGAAAATTGGCATCGCTAAAGCCTATGAAAAACTCAGCTAGCAATTCATGTGAGCTATGCTCAGATATTTTGGCTTTGTGGAAGATTTGATCAATTGGATTATGAGTCTCATTTCTACAGCCTTTTTATCCATTCTTATTAATGGAGTGTCATCTAGTCTACTGAAAGCCTCAAGGGGTGTTAAACAGGGAGATTTGTTATCTCCCTTTCTATTCATAATAATGGTGGAAGGATTGGTAAGAACAATAAAGGCTATGCAAAGTAATCATGAAAGGAATGGGCTCCTTATCCACCTGAGAGTGGATAGACAAATGCACCGGCAGTTTGTCGATGATACAATGTTGATGGGTCATCCTTCTATCCAAGAGGCCAGGAAGATCAAACTTTGTCTAGCCAACTTCGACAAATCTTTGGGTTTGAAATTTAACAAACAAAAATCCAAGGTATTCTTCTTTAATACCCCAAGGGTTCCTAGACGCAATATTTATCGAATCTTGTGATTTCAAGAGAGCTCCCTTCCATCCAAATACATGGGAGCCCCTTTAGCTGATTCTATGGTTCGGAAAGGCTCATAGTCAGAATTGTTAGACAAAATGAGGAAAAGACTCTCAAATTGGACACTAAGGCCAATAAATTTTGCAAGCAGACTGGTCCTAGTTAAATTCATTTTGCAAGCCATGTCGATTTATTTGTTTTCTTCCTCGGCGGCCCCGAAAGCGATTTTGAAATAAATTAGGAACATACAACAAAAATTCCTTTGGAATGGATTCAGTGATAATAAAAAAATGTGCCCTGGAAAATTGGGAAACTATATTCTCTCCTCAAGAACATGGAGGACTCAACCTTTGCGATCTTGAAAAGGTTAATTATGTTAGTGGGGTTAAGATACGGTGGAGATGGATCACCCATAACAAGGAACCATGGGAAAAATTGTGGCATAAGAAATATATTGGGGGGTGGGAGAAAGGTAATCTCATTCGCTTCTCTGAGGAAATTCCAGGGTCACATATATGGAAAACTGCCACCCAAGGGAGAAGACTGATCCAGGATAACCGTTTTTGGGAAATTAGAAATGGACAAAGAGCTCTTGCCTGGGAGGACTCCTGGAAGCAATTTCCACTGCTGGGAAAGAGCTCATAAGCTCTCATGCTCATATAGGAATGTAATTAATCAAGGCAAACAAAGATTAAGGACTTATGGGTGAATTTAGATACAGAGCAAGCGTACATATTTGGGCACCTTGGGAGTGGTGGGAACAACTAGGACAAGAGGAGGAATTCGACAGAATTGAAGAAGCCTTAAACAATAGAAAAATTAGGATCCATACGGGGGAGGACAAAATTTGTTAGGGGTTCAAACCAAAAGGATCCTTCAACATCAAAGAAGCTTACAACTTATGGACGAGTTATAATAACCAACCACCTAATAAGAAATGGAAGAACCTGTGGGAGGCAAAAATTTGGCCCAAAATTTCTATCTTCAGTTGGTTAGTTATCAAAAGACGTATCCTTACTGGAGAAAATATCAATAAAAGAGGTATGCAAGTCCCTTATCAATGTTGTATGTGCACTAGTGAGGAAGAAACAATGGATCACCTCCTGGATTAATGTCCATTTGCTACGAAATTATGGGTCCGTGGTTCCAAAGAATCCAGGAGATCATACTGACTTAAACATCGCCCAGACTGAACCCTTCCGTTTTGGACAAACGAACCTTTCCAAAATCCAATTGTCAATCACCTCTAGATAATTTTTCCACAATTTGTGGTTTAGGAAATATGGAGGGAACATAACTCCAGAACATTCCAAGGGAAACTTGGAACTGAAGACAGGGTCTGGACCATCATAAGGAATAAGATGCTCAAAACAGTGAAAATGCAAACGTGGGAAAATTCAGATTGAGAAGCAAATGCTTATGAGTCCTCCATCTCGAGGGCATGTGGGATATTAGGGCCACCGTAATGTTTTGGTAGACCGTTGAGAATTTCTATGGTGAAAACTAGCCCATAATTCGTGTCCCCTCCACCTATGGGTTTCTTCGAACTCAATTTCAACGAAGCTTCTAAGGGGAATCCTGGACAAGCAGGGTTTGGATGTATTATAAGAAATCACCAAGGAGAATTGTAAGGTTTCAGAACAAGCTTCATTGGCACAGATTCCAATAATGTTGTGGAGGTGGAAGGTTCACTACATGGAATATAGATGGTCAATCAACTTAACTAGACCCCGTTAATTGTTGAAGGGGATTCTCAGGTATTCTTACACATGGGAACAAAGATCCACCATGGAAATTATAGCACCAAGGTGGAATCGTCATGGCTATTAGAAGGGAGGCTGGAAAAATTAGCGGAGATCATGCACCGCAAGTTGGCACTCACTTTCAGCCACATCAAGAGGAATGGCAACAAACTGGTTGACTTGCTGGCAAACCTTGGGACTGAGAACCATCAATATATTAATGCTAGTGATTGGGCAGATTTGATTGATACGACAGTCTAAGATAGGTGCATAGAAATTATGATTCAGGACATGACACGATATCATGAAGAAGAGGAGGTAGGACAACAGGCAGGCCATCACCCAACCACATGACGATTGGTTTCACACACCAATTAATCGAAGGTTTTCAGAGGAGGCAGAATGGACTTAACTACCATTGATTTCGACCTTCCTACAATATTTTGAAATCATAAGTTAGCGGTTGCAGTAATGGGCAAGGGGGGTGGAGGATATCGCCAACATCTTGGGATATATCTCCAAAGGAATATGGAGCACAGGTTGATTTTAATGGCAGGTACAAATTTAATCATGGCCCATAATGACAATTTCCTATATAAAGAATGGAAAGGTGGCAACATCAAACATGCGCGTAAAGCTCTAATTTGCTTGTACTCTGCCATTATCGTTCTACTATAAAGGAGAGAGGGAGTTCAGGTGATAAATAGAATGGAGGACCATTGTAAGGAGAAAGGAGAGAGTAATATGTATGGGTGGCAAATGAGGTAAAAGAGGGTAGAGGCCCTTGTGGATGAGGGTCGAAGGGTCACCCGGGCACAAAAGAAAGCAATGTGGGAGGCTCTTATGTTTGAATTGGGCTTACCAACAATTGTTCAACATGGAATCAAGGATGTAGAACAGTAGCTTTGGCAGGAGTTGGAGAAGGACACCTTGCAAGAGGAATGTCGACAAGTTGAGAATTGGGTAATGGATCCAGTTAAAAACCCTTCCCACCTCAGTCTTTATGAACAGACAATTGCACTCTACTAGGTGATGAAGAATCTGATGGGGCATGTGATGTGAGAGCGACTAGAGAAGGTTGATGGCGAGGAACCTGTGGACCAATGGAGGAAAGCGTTGCAGGATGAAACAAAAGAAATACACCTGAAGATGGACACCATTCTATAGTCCCTGGATATTCGTTATCCACATGCTTAGCCTTCTTTTGTGGGTGTTAGTCAGCAAGGGCACTTTCCGAACTTGCCATATATTATGCTTTAAAGGTCCTATGGGCTCGGGTTCTGTGTTTTAAGGTCGCTCATGATTTTGAGATCTTTGTTATTTTGGTCTGTTAAATGTTTTATGACTGGAAAGTTCAGAAATATTAGTGTTTGGGTCATGTCTTGTAGCTTAGATTATATTATGGCCTGTAAGGAATATTGGTGTGGACTCGACAATATATGCAATTTTGGTTTAATGTTATGGGGTAGACAATATTATGATAATTTTGTCGTATATAAAATGGTTTAATTTACATCTTAGCAAAACAGGCCACAACTCTGTTGTTTTCCTTCCTTACAACAAAAAAATACATGAAAAACCTCTAAATAAATAGCAATTGAAAGGAAATCTGATTTTTTATTAATATGTTAGGTTATTGTTTTAATACTTTAGATATTTTGGTTAGTTTGCTTCTTTAAACAATTTTCATTAACATTGTTTTTTATGGCGAGGTAAAAGATCATATATATATATATAATGGTTTTGATATTTTAGTTAATTTGTTTCTTTGAACCATTTTCATTCAACATTGTTTTTTGTTATGGTTAAGTAAAAAATCTTAAATATATATAAGTTGTTCATCTATTTTGAATATATATATGACCAAGATAAATATATCACCTAAAAATGATAATATAAAATTTTGATTTATGCTAAATGCAACCATATCACATTTCTTATGAATATTGACAAAACCCCAATACAAAATGATAATTTACAACCTTTTTATGATTTAATATTTTACAATTTAATTTATGATTTTTTTCTAATTTAATTTTTATAATATATATTGATTTTTTATAGCCTATAATTAACTAGCATTTGCACTAGGAGGTGCAAAGGAACGCCGAGAGGGTAAAAATATTGAAAGTGAAAACTAAGATTAAGATAATAAGAATTTGTTTAATTTTAATATTAACAAAAATGCATTTACTAATAAGAATAAAGATTACTGAAAAAGTGAGCATATAGCTAATGTAGCTTTTCATAAGATAGGTATTACAATTGATTTTTGGAATATTTTGAATTTAGGAGTAAGAGTTATATCATTGTCTTGTGAAAGGGCAACAATCCTTTCCCTTTGACTAATTCACATGTTTTTTTTAATCTTCTGTTGATGAAATTTCTTGCAGTTGGCATGTAGAAGCTGCAAAAAAGAGATAATAATCAAATAAAACAATTTTGATAAAATAGATATGAAATGCAAGCTGGAAACGTAAGCACAAAGGTAATTGCGGAAATGTATATGCAGAAAGGTAATTGTGGAAAGGTAAATTGCGGAAAGGTTGTGTTCATTACTTTGACAGAGATTAGACAATCCAGATTAAAGGAGAAAGATGAATCGACGATGGGAAAGAATTCACGGAGTGAATTTGCTTGGGAGATAAGAGATCCGCAAAGTTAAAGTGTAGTTTCGCACTGATAGCAAACCGACAAATAAGATAAAAGCCGCAAGATATTGACGATGGGGAAAGAATTCACGAAGTGAATATGCACAAGAGATAAGAGATTCGCAAAGTTAAAGTGTAGCTCCCCATTGATAGTAGATCGGTGGATGGGATCAAAGCCGCAAGAGATGGAGGGTGGGGAAAGAATTCACGAAGTAAATCTGCACATGAGATAAGAGATCTGCAAAGTTTCGCACTCACAACATATCAACGAATGAGATCAAAGCCACAAGAGATTGATGACTCACAGGAGTTGCGGAAAGGTTCAAAAAGTTGAATGTGGAAAGGTCCGTTGCAGAGATTTTGTTGCGAAAAAGACAACTGCAAAAGGACATGACTGATAAATTTAAACAGAGTTAAAAATAATAAACAGAGAAGTAACAAAACACGGTTGATGAAGAGGCATGTGGCACAACTGTGAAACTCCATAGTGAAGAGATACGTTAGTAAAGAAAGATGAATGAAAAAAAAACTTAGAATACAAAGAAAAAACTATATCTATTTGTATAAAAAAACAAAAAACTATGCTTCTTTTAAAACAAAAAACTATCGCTTCTTGTTGGTGGTACTTTTAGCTTTATGTGTATTGCTCAACCATTTGTGCAGCCATCTTTGAAGACACTCATCCATTACATAGTCGGTTTCCTTCTTTTGTTTTCGTTTTTGTATCTACAATGATCTATCCAACTTGTGTTTATTTGGTTCATGTGGTTTCTTGATATTCCCTCACTACAAAAGGTCGGCACAATATGTTTGTCTCTGGCATTTCCTTTATTGTGTGTTACCATATGTTTTAGTGGGAAATGATCAATTGTTGGAATTGTTGTAATGGGAAAATTGTGGACTTTGTGTAGTAGGTTGGGAAGGGAATGATTGTTTTTTGTCTCTTTTAAGGGTTTTGGTCATCTAGTGTAAATTCTAAAGGGATTTATCCTAGCCCCTATTTTGGATAATAGGCACAACACATGTTTCAGCTGAGACAATTTTGCTTCATCTTGTGTCTTGAACTCGCTAGTAGACAACTTGCATTCATTGTAGAAATTGCATTGTTGTCAACTTGTGATTGGTGATGTTCATGGTATGGTTACCTCCTAATTTTGTTGTATTGCTTGAGATCTATATCATGTTTATCATGGAGAGATTTATTTTCTTCCATTCCCTTAACATTAGTACCATACCCAATCTCTATAAGGTGAGGATCCAATATGTTATTCATTTGCATCCTTCAATTGATCTAAAGTCACAATACCCCTAAACATAGCATTAGAAATGTTGTACAATGTATCTACTATCTTAACCTTGTAAATAACTAAAGTTGATTCCTTGATACCATTCACACAATCATAGGTTGCAAGCACTATGATGACACACTCTGCAAGTAGAATCTAGTTTTCAATGTCCATGTATGATAAATCAATACCATTAGATATTATTAGTGAACCTAGGTACTTCACTTGGAAATATGTGGCTATGTAGGAAGTATGTATCCCACCTTTGAGTTGCAAGTGTTCCAACCATCACAGGCCTGATTCTATGGTAGATCTGGACATAACTTGAATAAGGCCTTTGAAGAACGCCATGATTGGAAATAATATCTAGTGTTAATTTATTGAGCATACCCATCTCTCCTTGCGATAAGTAAATGGCTAGTTTAGAGATAGTAACAACATTATGTAGTAACATCAACAACAAAAATGGTGTGAAAGGCCCCTTTATGTATATTGAATGAATTAAAGGAATGCTTATAGTGTAATGGCATTGTGTCAAAATAGTGTAGTATGGGACTAAACAAGAAATAAAGCATCGGCATTGTGAGTAATGATGCAACTTTGTAATTGTTGGCTAATCTAACAATCCATTTGGTGTATGAGTAATCGTACAACTATTTAATGTGATTTACTTCACTAGAATTTTGTATTTGTTTAGAAACTTTATGCAATTTACTCATACAACTCTTTAATGTGATTTAATTCACACGAATTTTGTGTTTGTTTAGAAACTTTATGCTAGTGGTTATATCATTTATGGCCAAGACAATTTTTCGTCATCTTTTAAAATGGAAAGGACTTAATTGTTTGGTATCTAACTTGAAAGCATGGTTGCTTATAACCTCAAAAATGACAAGGTTTATATTTTCAACTCTGTCTTTTACATTTGAGAAAAAATATTAAAAGTGCCATGAACCTAATTGAATCCATTGCAGGAATTGTTTTGTCCCCAACTTGGGATTGGTGATGTTCATGGTAAATTTGCTATACTTTTGATAAAACTTTTTAATAATGTTTTGAGCTTTCTCATAGACAATTAACGTTTGTTGTGCAAACTACTTTGCTTGAGCTCTATCTTATGTTTCTCAAGGAAAGATTTATATTTTTGCAATCCATTAACATCAATATCATACCACAATTGCAGTTGTCTTAAAACTTACTACATAGAGATTAACATTGAGTTGAAATGTGAATTGGATGTGTACATTGGATTGAAATGAGAATTGCATGTTTGAGAAATTGCAAACTACAGTTCTATTAGGTTAACAATTTTTTTTAAAAGAAAATAAGATCTAGGAATCAATCAGTAAGTATACTTACATATAGAACTTGAATACATACTAATTAAGTCTTATCCTAAGAAGAAGAAAACTTGACACACAAAAAATGTCATTGTAACAAAATCAAATCCACTTTGTTAGGCTAAACATATTAAGGGGTGAGTAAATTCATTGCATATGTATGTTGAGTTTTGTGTATTTAAGGGGAGTAAATTCATTTCCTAAGTATGTTGAGTTTCTTGTATTTGCTTCATCCTAGCATGTTGAGTTTCCGACTACATTTGTTTGATCCATTCTTAGATGACATTTTTTCAATTCTTATAAAATATTTCTTCTTACATTTGTTTGATTCACTGTTAGATGACATTTTCTCAATTCTTATAAGATATTTCTTCTTTCTCTTCTTATAAGAGATTTCTCTCTTCTTACCAAAGATATTTCTTCTTTCTCTTATAATTCATTTTATCTCTTCTTACAAGATATTTCTTCCATCTATAAGACCTTTCTTATTACTCATTTCTCTTACAAGTCCTTTTCTCTCTTCTTACAAGATACTTCTTCTTTCTCTTATATGAAAGTATTTAACAAATACTGCAATGACATAGATACAATTCAGTATTCAGTTTTAAGTTAATATAGTTTTGAATATTAAAAATAGTAATTTATTATTTAAATATTCAATATTCCTATTTTAAAATACAAAATAGTAATATGTTATAAATGTTCGCCATTATTTATAGATACAATTTCGTATTCAAATTTGAGTTAATATAATTTTGAACATTAAAAATAGTACTTTTTAATTTTGAATATTCAGTATTCAATATTTTTAAATATAAAATAGTGATATGTTCTCAATGTTCGCTATATTTTTTTATTAAATATTTTATAATTAAATAAACTTTTATTAAATATACAATAGTAAGATGTTTTAAATGTTGATGTTGTCAAACATGTTTTTATTTATTTTTATTAAGTATTTTTATAATTAAACAACTTTTTATTTATTTTTTAAATATAAAATAGTAAGACGTTCTAAATGTTGATGTTGTCAAACATGTTTTAGAAGATATACTCTATGTGATGTTTTCAATGTGGCAACACAAAATTAAAAAATAAGTCATTTAATTTTAAATTAAAAAAAGAAGAAGAAGTTAACTTTAAAAATGTGATCGTGTGACTTTATAGCCGGTTTATAGTTGTGGCTATTGCTGCTATTTTTAAAGCCTGTGTTGATATGGTTTTATTAGTTAGGTTTTAAAATAAATAAACAAACAAGACAAACAAAGAATCCGTGTATGTTGTTTTAGGTTTTTTGAATCCTTGATATACCATTTTTAATCCTAGATTAATAGATTTGATCCCTAAAATTTAGATTTAACTTTGGTCTAATCCCAGACATTTCATTAATATAAAGTCATATTTAAATTATTGTAATTTTTTCTATATTAAAAAGTACTGTAAATTATTATTATTATTATTATTTTCTATTTTTTTAAATAAACCAAAGTAGCATAAAACTTGGAAGGGCTTGATGTCGTAGGATAGTCGACATTGCTAATTGATGTAGATGTCTTACCCTTAGCTCAACCAACCGATGGTGTATGGTTGGGGGTGAGGCATTGTCGACAACTTCAATCTTTTGGTGATCTTAGTTGAGATGAAGTTCATTTTGATATCGTTGTCAAAAATTGAATGTAATAGAGTCCCCTTCACCCATATCTGTGAGTGGATGAGACTCTCCCCTTCCTCTGGCTGTTTTGGATTGTCTGGTTAGATCTTTGAGGTTGCAATGGTGGCGCTAGGTTCCGCATCAATGATTCGATTTCCTTTGTCTTGCTCTGCATCAAAGTCTGATCCAGAGTCTGACTCTAAGGATTTCATCTTAACTAACTATGATTTCTTTGAGGGACATTCATCGGTGTTGTGTTAGGAGATTTTGTGGAACCTACATTACTTTCTAGTGTACTTTGACTTCTCGTTACCTTTCTTCGCTTGTGGTTTGGAATGGTTATCATGAGTTTTGATATCCTTTCTCTCTCCTTTGTTTTGTGAGTTAGTGCCACCTTTACCAGACTTTTATTATGATTGATTTGCAAAGCCAAACTCCTGCTTATTCTTCTACTTTTAATTTTTGTTCAGTTTTGACATCATATTGATAAGTGGATCCTAGTGAGGAGATGTCTAGGAAATCCATCTTTGTTTGGATATACCTGTGTATGCCTCTACGGTACTTTAGGTCCAAGTTTCGTTTAGTGTTTATAATACTTAAATTTGAGCGCAAGGTATGGGATATATTGGTCAACTCTGGCACGATTTGGTCTCTCTCATGGAGCAAAGTTGCCCATCTCATATACTGGTCATCATAGTTTTCGACGGGGTAGAACTCCTCCTTGAGGGCATCGACAAAGGAGGCCCAAGTGGGTTTTGTACATTATGCTACAGATTTGTCTCCAACGTGCCCATCGTAAGTAGTCGTCCCACCAATCTTTGATATTAGGGAGGGACTTAAGGAGTGCGAAGATGATTTTATCGCTATCAAAAAACTTTTGGACGTAATAATAACCCTTTAATAGATTTAACCATTTCTCCAAAGCATCTACATCTATTTGGCCTTCAAATAAGTGAATCTAAAAGTTAACTTGTAGCTTGAATGGAGCTGCACTTCCAAAATGATTGCTCATTAAAGGTTCCTCCACCATCGTTGTTGACAAGCGTCGGAGGATTAAGGTGAAATTATCCATCATCTCATTCCTTTGTCATGCGAGGGCTTCCTCAAGCAACAATTTGAAAATATCCCCTGCGCCATCATCTCCCTTTTCTTCTCCTGCCCTATTAGGCTACTTAGGCCAATAAGAGTGGTTGTCCCCAAGCTCAACTAATTCAAGACCCAACTCTCAATATCTGGATTTCATGGGGGACATGCACTAAGAAACAATAAGAGCATATTGCTCTGATACCACTGATCTGGATTATTTGCAAAACAAAATGACAAAAAAAATACAAAATGAAAACACACACACAAATGTTTTGCAGAAAGCATAGTAATATAGTAAATCCCAAATTATATTAAAGAATAGAATGGAAAGACACTGTAAACTACAAAGCAATACAAACTGACTCAAATGGTAGTAGCTTATCTCTGAAGAGAGATGTGTTGGCTATGCTCATTTGCAAGAGCTCATTACAAAGAGACCTTAAATGACTTTTTTGTCATAAGCATAAAAAGGCAAAAACCCTAACATCCAAAAACCTAACCCTAGGAGATGAAGCGCCAAAAGGATCTGTGAGCCCTACAGTGACTAATTGATACATCAACTTCCTGAAAGAATTTTTTACATATAAGCTTCATTTAAAACGCTCGATAGTTTGATAAAAAACTAACAAAAAATTACTACATTTAATTGCAGCCATAACATAAAATGCAAACCTCTTAACCCCTAATTAACAAAAAAAAAAAAAATGTCATTTAAAATCTCAAAATAACTTCAAAAATTTTAGACTTAAAAAACTATACAAAACTAACCAAAGAAAAATAAAATAAAATAAAAAACGTTCTAACTTGGTGAAAAGAAAAAAAAACGAGAGTCCTATTCATCGAATCATGAAGTATCTTTAATATATTTTTTCAAATTAAAATTATAACACACTATCTACATTGCACATATACCCTCGCCATGCAATGACATAGCAACTCATTGAATATTTCAATTTTATTAATTTATAACACATAGGTATAATAATACACTATACTCGGAGGTTTGTTTATTCTACTTATGAATTTTAAGCGTGTAAGCTAGAAATGCTCCCATCTTTGAAAACCTCTCATAACCCCTTCGATAATTGGTCTTAAAAGTAGGTTTTTCAACAATATTAGAAATTGCTTGGTCTTAAAAGTAGGTTTTTCAACAATATTACAAATTGCTTGTTTCTTAAAAGTCTCATGTTTTGGTAGAATCTTGTTTTTTTTTTAATATTTTGATGGTATTTCTAATTTGAATCCCTATGGTGGTGGTATATTTTTGCATCTAATAGAAACTTATTATTTTTTACTTAAATTGGGCAGTGGATCTAGATAAAATATGTGGGTATAATTGCTTGAGTTATGAGGACTTTTAAAGTTTGCCTTGTTGAAGAATATTATGCATATCCAATTTTTTGGCAACTTAAGAGTCACAGTGTATTGGGCAAAAGGTGTTTCTTCCATGCAAGAGATTTTGTTGGAGCATTGGTATGACAGAATTCGAAGGTCGTTGGAACACTTCAACAACGTTACAATCATACATGTCTATTGAGAGTTAAACACTCACGCCGACAATTTGTCGAAGGATGCATTGGTGTTACCTGAAGGCCTCCTTGTATACGAGGAGTTCAAGGATTTCCTTTTGTGCATATTTGTTTTTTTATTATTATCAATTTTACTAGTTTCGTAGTCTTTCATTTTTTAGGTAAAAGAACCATATTTTGTAAGCACTAGCAAACTCAATAGGCCTTCAGTTATTTTTTGAGGAATTGTAAAGCTTCATCGTAACCTTTTGCATATTGTGCATCTTTCAAAGTTATAAAAAAAACTTGTGTGGATGACCGGGAAAACGAATTGTAACTTTGATTATGCTTTGAATAACAAGTTATATTTTTTTTTTCTTAGAAAAAACTTATGAATTTTACGAGTTATATTACATCCTGTTCAATATTCACCATTTTATATGTGCATGGGAGTTTTTACTTTTTTCTAATTTATTCAAAGCCACGTGATTAAATTATCTTTGAATTCAAGATCTCTATGGATAAATTTTGATTTTTTGTTTCTTTCGAAATCACTAAAATTGTCGAAATCGTAGATATACGTTATTGTGCCGAAGAGACGCATTCTACAACCCAGTAAGGGGAGATGTGTAGGTTCTTCTGTGCCCATCCTAGAGCTAACACGTGTCCTTTATAAATAATAATAAAATGTTATTAAAAAAACATTTAGATTTAAAATATTTTTTAGAACTACATATATAAGATTACAAATTAAAACCATAAATATTCCGTTCACATTCATCAACATTTTCACTCTAAAAAAGGGGTTTGCACTTAGAGAGATTTGATCTCTTTTGAAGCTTAGTAGATCCTTTTTAAGATGAATCTATGATAATTTATAAGTAAATGCCCGAAAGACATTTAAGAACACTCAATCTATTTTTTCAATAAAAAATACAATTTGAATAATTAAAAATAATAGTTTGAAAAAAAAACCTAAAAGTAGAATCTTTAACGAGTTGTAATGGTTATGTCTTGGTTTTCTTTTCTCAGTGATAATATTTTTTAATTTTTACATTTAATGTTTACTTGGTTAAGTTTTTTATTTTAAAATTTAAGTTGTACTAGCACCTTTGTTTTTTCTAAATTGATTTTATGGAGGTTGTTCTAAACTATCAATAAACAATTATTAAAAAGAAATCACGATGCATGGATAAATGTGTAGCTTATATACGGATAACTTAGGCCAATGATATCAATAACTGAGGTTGTTATGGGTGATTACAATTACACATAAATAACAAGTAACACAAATAAGAGATATGGTTAATCAATAGTCACCAACTACAAATTACAAATTAAAATGCTCTCCTGATTAATAATAAACTTTTAAACTCACACACTCACCAGAAAACTCAACAAACTTCACTTCGGAGGATGATAAGTCAAACAAACCCTCACCTAAATATCCAAATTAGAATAAGTCTAAATAAAATTGAACCCAAATAGATAAAATATAATCCATCCAACCATTTAAGCCATGTAGATGAAATGAAATCAATCTCAGCGTTTAATTTAATTTACTAAGTACTCTACTTTTTGTATTTTTGCTTTTGTTATTAGAATTTTAAAAGAACCCATGGGGGTTAGAGTTGCTCATTGGCGTGTTGTGACAAGGCTAGAAGGATAGGCAACCCCTGGGATAGAGGCTCACCTTGATGGGTTGATGGGTTTCGGGACGTCTAGGCCCCTGCTAAGTCACAAGGCTAGAAGCATAGGCGACCCCTGAGATAGAGGCTCACCTCTATGGATTTTGGGACGTCTCGGCCCTTGCTAAGTCACAAGTTATTGGTATATCTGGGTTGCAAGCTGTTGGATATATACTCTTAGGAGGTCGCTGTTCCCATGGAAAAAATAAAATTATAATTTTAAAAGACATGCCATATATTTCCCGCCACTTACGATGATAGTAGGAAGTGAAGGGAAAATGCACATAATTCATTTCGGCGGCTTCGAATCACGATTCAGGGATGTAAATTCCGCTGTAATTTTTATAGAGCTGCAAAGTGGCGAATTTGTTAGAGGGAGCGGCATTATACCAGCATAACGAGTGAGAGGCCAGGGTTTGCGTCAGGGCGATTTAAGTTGAGAAATTTCTACAAGTTCTGCTTATGCCGTTAAATTCTTCACCATCTTGATTCTCAGAGTGCTCTTATGGGCAATTTTCACTTGAATTGATGAGATTTTCGAGGTTAAAGGTTACCCGGCAGGCAAAGTCGAGAGAACGGAGCTCTGAACAAGTCCACCGGACAACTTTGGGTTCGAATTTGTTTATGGACTGTTTTGTAAACTCGTCGGAGGCCTTTGAGAGTAAGAGGTGACAAATTGGAAGGGAGTGCGGCGATTAAGGCGAGGCAGGGTGTGGAACATTCGAGGCGATCCAGCGAACATTTGATGCAATCTAGAAGTGAGCTGTGTGCAGCAGGTCAGAACAAGTTGGTGTCTTGGAGTTTATCAGCGTCAGGGTAGCAGGCTTCGAAGGGAATGTATGCCCACAAGTGCTGGCGTTCGAGAGGCTCTGGATAGACGACGAAGCTGCTAGAGAACCGTTCCCTTTGAAAAATTCGTTTGGCGTAATAACATGGACAGCCATGGCTTCTGAACACAAAGAAATTGGAATAAGCAGAGCGCCACTCGTAGATTGTACAAATACTCCGCCCATATCCATATCCAGACCTCGAAGAGCCTGCACTGCCTATGCCTCCCCCTCCATTAGCGCTCATTGCACCCTCAAATGCCCTGCTGACACCGATAACCGGGCGAACAATGTCGAGGATGCAGCTACCCCGACAGGCCACCCGAGAGAGAACAGCAGTTCCGATCACAACTTCAGTACACCGCAGGCGGTTTTGCCGGACGTTGACACTTCTGGGTTCACAGAGGAAAACGAGGACGAGGGTTTCAGTGATTTTAGGGTTTACAACAAACGCCGCCAGACAAAGGGCAGGGCTTTGGAGATGTTGTCGTTGAGCTGCCCACCTCTACGGAGGCCTTCCAGTGAAAGGTACGGCCCTGAATTTACTGTTATGTCTTTTGAATTCTTATTTAGGGTTTTCTGTAGCATTGCGGTTTAGAAAGCATAGAGATTCTAGCCCTCTGTAACAAATGAACCTATCTCAATTTCACATATAACCCTGCTTGTTGAGCAGTCCTGATAAACTTGACTAGATCAGACGACCCTCAAATTAGTGACTCAGCGAGTGTTTCCTTTTTATGTTTCATGCTGATTCCAGATTAAAGTATCAATCACATTGATAATTCCTTCCTGGGCCCTGGCAATCAGAATCTGACCACATCGCTGGTTCAATCCGGGGGGAGTGGAAGCTATGTGAAATTCACCGATTCAACTATAAAAGTTTGGTTAATCATGTTAAAGTCTTAGGATTAGGTTAGGTTTAACATAAAAAATATACTTTAATGTATAAACATAATTACAAAACCAGATTCAGAATAGTACTGCTCTAAGAAATTTGAAGTGCAATAAAATCAAACATAATTTTCATCTATTTCAACCTTTAACACTCCATTTGTCACTGCGTTAAATGGTCCTCGAGATGATTCACCAAATGCCATATATAGTAACAAAATGATAAAATAATGTACATGAGATGTCAGCAGTAAAGAATCGTAACAAACACTCCATTGGTCACTGCGTTAAATGGTCCTTGAGATGATTCACCAAATGCCATATAGTAACAAAATGATAAAATAATGTACATGAGATATCAGCAGGAAAGAATTGTAACAAACATTTTGAATCAGCCTTATACTCAGATACTTTTAGGTTTTGATCTTGTCATCGAAGGGACAAGTCATCTGGGTGAACAAATGACGTACCTTGAGAGAGAGAGGGTTAAAGCAGAAGGATACATACCTCTTAGTCAACATGAAGAGAAACTTCAATCAATTACTCAGGATTTAGCAACACAGTTATACCCAGTACAGTCATACTGACAACTACAAGAGACATAGTTACACTGGGTAAGAGACACACAATCATGCTGACAGGGATACAATCACACTGGGAGGGATACAGTCACGCTGAGCAACAACATACAGTCACGTGGAGTAGTGACACAAAGTCACGTTGACTAGGAATACACTCACGTTGGGCAACAAATACAGTCATGTGGAGCAGTGGAGTAGTGACACATAGTCACGCTGTCTGGGAATACACTTGAATTGGGCAACAACATACACTCACGCGGAGCAGTGGAATAGTGACACATGTTGAAATTTAAAGGTTAGATGCGTTTCTATCACAAGTAATAAAATTTAATACAAGAACATATAAACAATTGTACTGCTTAATTAAATGTAAATTGTAATAAAACAAAACATAATTTTCATCTCTTTCAACTTAACGCTTTGATGGTCATTGCGTTAATTTTAACGCTCTGCTGGTCATTGCGTTAAAGTTGGTCATTGAGATGTTTCACCAAATGCCATGTACATAAAAAATAATAAATAATGTGCATGAGGTACAACATTAAATAATCATAACTATTATTGGATCCGCCTTATACTCAGATAGTTATGAGTTTGATCTTGTCAGTGAAGGGACAAGTCAAACTGGGTAAACATGTTACATACCTTGAGAGAGAGAGAGAGTTTAGGCAGAAGTGAACAGACCTTAGATTCTCCAATCAAAATAGCAGATCAATCACACTGACACATAGTCATACTGCTGATAAATACTTACATAGTAAAGCTCACATGACAAGGAACGAAATCACAGTTGTGAGATCACGCTGATGTGTCCATAACCAAGATAGGATAGAAACCGTAGTCAAGAAAAAAAAACGCATTGGTGTGTGCACAGTCACGGTGGAGGGCAACAGAAGTGTCACGGTGGAGGATCCCATGATCACAGGATGTAGAAGAGTGTTTTTACGTGAAGTTGGGATAAACTGTGAGCTGGCCCAGTTACTCGTGAAGCAGGGGAGGTGCGCAGACAGCCTCGACAGAAAGGGTTACGGTGAAGCAGGCACAGGAAGGATGGATCCGGCGGACAAGGCAATCGACAAACATAAAGGAACCTGCGAATGAGTAGCTGGCAGAAAGGAAGGAACCGACAGACAAGGTCACGCTGGGAGGAGTTAGCAGACGGAATGGAACTGGATTCGGCAGCAGAATCATGGGATGTACATCGGAACACATAGGCAACAGTCAGAGATCCGTGGGAGAGAAACCACGAGGGATGAGACCAAAAACAAAACCGGTCAGCTGCAGCAGTCGTAGGTCAGTCTCGTGGGACAAGAAGTCGCAGACAACAGGATGATAACATCCGTGGAGAGAGGTGAGTGAATAAGGAATAAAAATAACTTTCTTTTATAAGGTTAAGATTTACGTTAGGATAGTGCTGAGGGTCCAAAATAAAACATAAAGTGGCCCAATAAAATAAAACCATAAAACAATCATAAAGTAAAGTACCCAATGGTCCTTGAATAAATTCATGAATTTATAACAAGGTCAAAAATAAAAGAGGTCCAACCATAAAGTAAATAGTCAAAAGTCCTTTAATAAAACATTAAGTAACCATATCAATAAATGGTCCTTTAATAAGACCATAAGGTAAAGACACTTAGGATAAAGTCCATAAAGTAGAGGTCATCATAATCAAAGGTACACACTAGAAAGAGTGCTAGGACTTGTTGATTTTTTTGAGCAGCATCGAGAGCCATTCTCTTCGGAGAATGGGGATGGTCCGGGACCATGGTGTAGACTCAACCCAGTGTTGAGTGACCATTCTGTTGAATGGTAGATATCTGGTCCTTGACCATGATATAGACCCAACTTTGCCTTGGGTAGACTCAACCTAGTGTTGAGTGACCATTCTGTTGAATGGTAGACATTTGGTTCAGGACCACAATGTGGACCAGTCTAGTATTGGTAGACTCAGCTTAGTTCTGAGTAGCCATTCTTTGGGAGAATGGAGGCGCTTGGTCTGTTACCAAGTATTTGACCTAAGGTCAAATTATGCAGCCCATGGCTGAGGCACCTGGTTTGTTACCAGGAAGGCACTATAAGCCCTAGACTTGGTCTAGGCATGTGTGACACTCTGACCCTTGATCTATGGGCTTTGTGTACTTCTCCAAGGCTTAGCGACCTTTGGTTAAGTTACCCGAGTGCTTGATCTTGTGTCACACAGAGTGTGAGATAAAAGCATTAGTAACTCTCTTGGTTTATGATGATGTACTTTGAATGGAATAAAAAAGACCACAGGGGCACTTGGAAAAAGGCTAAAGTCAAAAGTCAAAATTACATAAGGACTTTTGGACCACAGGAAAATCGACCACAGGTAAAAGTAAAAAATAAATAAGGACTTTGTAAAAAGGTAAAAGTTAAATTAGGAAAGAATAAAATATCATTGTTTTGTATTTCTTAATTTTGGTCCATTACAGGTGACTAAAGACTATAAAAGAAGATCAAGTCATTTCATTATCACACACACACTTGCTCTCACAGGTACAACTGCTCAAGGTTGAAGAAAGAAGATTTTGTGACTATGCCCTAGTATGGATTAGTCTAGCTAGGGCATCATCATTCTCCATCAACAACAAACCCTAAGCTAGGGTTTTCTGTCTTAAGGGTTTTCTCAGCAAACCTTTTTTTTCAAAAACCATCTTCTTCTCTCTCCAAAATCTGGGCAGCCACAAAATTTTCGGGCAGCTGGGCAGCCTTTTCTCCTCTCCACAGGTTGTCAATTTTTATTCTGGGCGGGCCACTTTAGGGCCCTGCCCTCTCGGCACCCACAGACAACCTGCTACAGGCATACCCCACGACCAACCCTTGGGCAGACCCACAGAGGCTGCTGTAGCCTAACAACACCTCCGGGCAGCTTGTAGGTATACCCGTGATGGTGCTGTCGCAGCCCGAGGCTGCACAGACCCTCAGGGCAGCCCACAGGCCATCCCTTAAGGGCTTGGGCTAGCTGCTAGCCCTTCGGGCAACAACCTAGCTGCCATAGCAGGACAACCAAAAGTTGTTGGGTAGCTGATAGTCAATCGGGCACGGGTAGAAGGAGACCAAGTAGCAGACAGCTAGTTTGGCAGGAAAAATAGTAGTTAGACAGACAGATCAGGCAACCCAACGGTACGATCGGGCATACAGTTTGAGATTCGGGCAGATCTATGATTTTTGGGTAGTCTGCAATTTATTGGGGCAGGAGAGAGAAAAAGGGGTATAAGCCCTGTTTTTCTAAAAAAGCCCTAATTGGGCATTGTGATGTAAAATTGGAAATTTTTGATCTTCTGATACGGTGGTTTACCTCATTGTTTTTTGAGGAACATTTTGAAGAATTTAAGTCATCTCATTTACTAGATGAGCTACTAATGCTTTTTGGGCTTTTTGTCCTTTAAAGGTTTCCTCAGTGAAAAAACTCTTGTGTCCATTGTGCTGATGTGATGAATGTTATTTTACTGCACTTGTCATTTGTTTAAGTTAATCTGCAAATTTTTAAAGTATTTTTGCTAATGCTAAAATTCAACAGGACCTAGTAAGGTAAAGGACCAAGTATCAACCAACAAGAGGGTCACAATAAAATAACCCACATACCCACAGGATACGGTGAACCATAAAAAGTGGACAAACGACTCCTTTACAGGACTAGTAAACTTTTCTCTCTCTCAAGGTACATAGTTTTATATATATTTTCTCATCACTGTATAAGGGAAGAATCCAAACGGATGGGACGGTCCTTTTGTCCTTAACACTGCTCCTAAGGGTTAGGTGATAGGGACATCGTCAAGGGGTGGCCAGTCCCTTGAGAAGCATCGTAGCAGTAATCGATTAGGAGAGGGGACATCACACATCATTATCTTCCATTCTTAGCGAATGGCTTTCAGCCGTAGGTTGAGTTTTAGTCTCACACTGAATCATGTTGATCAACCCTGGACTCTAACCGGGTCCTCCATTCTCTCGGAGAATGGTTCTCAATGCTAAGCTGAGTTTCAGTCTCACACTAAAAGTTGATCAACTACATGCAGGACTTTCTTGGACATCGCGTCCTTGGTCCCAGACTAGAATATGTCTCTGCCTCTAACTGTAGGATCTACTTGGATATTGTGTCCCTGGTCCCAGACCAAAATACCCAATAGGCACATAGGGGACCTAGCCACATGCTAGGGACTTTGCCATGGCATCAACTTGCTTGGTCCCAGACCAAGAACCCCTGTAGACCACTAGGGGCCCTTGGGTCCCTATTCTGCCCTAGTCAATTGACTAGGGTACCAACCTCTTGAGAATGAGTCTCGTAGATGCACTAACTTTAACAACACATAGTCACGCTGACTGGGAATTCACTCACGTTGGGCAACAACATACAGTCATGTGGGCGGTGGAGTAGTGACACATAGTCACGCTGATTGGGAATACACCCATGCTGGGCAACAACATATAGTCACGTGGAGCAGTGGAGTAGTGACACACATTCACGTCGATTGGGAATACACTCACGCTGAGCGGCAAGTGAAGGTCATGCTGCACAGAGAGAGGGTTGTCACACTAGCAGGAGACACGCTGGAGCTGTGACACTGTAATGTTGAACTCACATCGAGCAGTGACACAGTCACGCCAGGGAGAGAACGGTCACGCTAGAGCTCATGCAGGAGAAGAGTGAGACATGACCATACTATGGTGGAGACCACACTCGCGCGGGTGAAAAGGATACACAATCGTGCGGGAGCAACAGGTAAGCACAATCATGCTACGTTGAGCGAATGCAACAATCACGTGGAGCAACAGAGGAAAATCATGTGGAGCAGTAGAGGAAAATCGTGGTCACGCTGAGGGAGAAAACTCGGTCATGCTAGGGTGGAGAAACCAGTCACGCTAGCGAAGGTCAGGCGGTCACGAAAAACAACAGGAGACATGTTACGCTGAGCAGGAAGGGTTGCGATTAAAAGCAGTCAAGCACAAGTAAAATTAGATACAATTTCTTCTTTAATAAACTCATTGAAGTAACACACTTTTATAAGGGTATTGGCTAATAAAAAAACAATTAGGTTAACTTAGACAAGGGTACCAAATAAAGTGGTCCAAAGGTCTTATAAGAAAACCATAAAATAAAATGGTTCAAAACAAAATCATAAACAATGGTTCAAAGGTCTAATAATAAATATTAAACGATCAAATGGTTTTATTTACCAAAACCATAAAATAAAAAGACTTAGGATAGTGCATCAATGGTCCAAACCATTAAGTAAAAGGTATCATAATAAGAGTGTTAGGACCAAGTAAGATAAAGGACCATAAGTCAACCAAAAAGGTCATAATAAGAAGGTAAGACAACCCTCAAACCCACAAGTCCAAGGTGTACCATAAAGGTGGACAAACAGTCCCCAAAGGACCAACTAAACCAAGGATTTTAATCTTTTCTATCTCTCAAGGTACATTGTTTCATATATTTTATCATCACTGTATAAAGGGAAGATCCAAAGTGGATGATGTGATCCTCTGGTCCTCAGTATCGCTCCTAAGGGTTAGGTGATAGTTACATCATCAAGGGTTGGCTAGTCCCTTGAGAAACAACCTAGCAATAACCGATTAGGAGAGAGGACATAATACATCATCCTGGTCAACTTGACCAAGATTTACCTGGTTAACTGACCAGGAGTGCTCCTGCAGGACCTGCTTGGTCCCAGACCAAGAATATGCCTGGTTCTAGACCAGGAAGTCTTTGTCTCAACTTGCAGAATTTGCTTGGACCTTGTGTTCAAGAAACTGTCCGGTCCTAGACTATAATACCCTAGAGACATATAGGGGCCCTAACCACATGTTAGGGACTTTGCCATGGCATAAACCTGGTTGGTCCCAGATCAAGATCCGCAAGAGACTATTGGGGGCCCTAGGGTACCTTTTAGGGTCTTACTCTGCCCTAGTTAACTAACTAGGGTACCATCCTCTTTGAGAATGGGTCTCACAGCTGCACTAACTTTAACAAGTCAAACAAATATTTTTTCCCAAAGCAAAAAAGTATTTTTTATTCCGGAAAGAACAAAATATACATTCTTCAGGCACGATACAAAATATATGGAGTTATTTAACTCTCCAACAGTGAACATATAGCAAAACCTGTCCCAATATATTATAGCTGTCAAGGCCTCTACTGAAAGTATATAATATTTTTTTGACTGAAATGGTTAAGTTTCTATATTAAAAGGATGTGGGTTTCCCCAAGCAACAAAGGGAGAGCACAGAAAGCAGCTGAATGGCAGCTAAAAAGTCTAAAGGTCCTCTACTAAAACCAATTTCTAGTACTAGCCTATTTTGATGGAGGTTCCAACCTCTTTTCTTAATGCAAGTCTTTCTTGCATTTTCTTGTCTACTAGGTTAAATCTTGACAAATTGATTACATAACAATAAACAGTCGCAATACATCCCACCTGCTTAGATTTAGAGCCCTCTAAGTAGAAAGTCTATAGTTGATTGCTTCCTTGATGGGGCATGGACATCTTGATCTTTCTTTCCTTGTTCTCTATTTGACAACCACCCCCTTGTGAGAGGCGGAGATGGTTGATGTCCTTTTTTGAGGGCATCGACAAAGAAGATTGGCTTTGGTTTCTTTGATGAGAGGGGAAGGGGATCTGCATAGCTGGCTTGTGACTTATTTGCTATCACCACTTCCTTGACCAAATCCGAGTCATCTTCTTCTTCTTTTGTGTCTTTTTCTGCTACTTGATCTTCCTCATCTTCTTCTTTTTCATCTTATTTGGTGATTTTTGTATCTCCTGAGTTTCCTTCAAGTGCAGACCTGGGCTAAATCAGAGGATCCCCTTCCTTTTCTTGTGTTTTACTTGCATTTGCAAGCCCTTGGGAGGAGCTGCTTCTTCTGCTATCACTTGTGTTGAAATTTAAGGGTTAGCGGTGTTTTAACACAAGTAATAAACTTAAATGCATGAACATATAAATTCAGATTCAAAATAGTGTTGCTTAATAAAATTTAAACTGTAATAAAACAAAAAACATAATTTTCATCTCTTTCAACATAACGCTCCATTAGTCACTGCTTAATTTTTGTCTTCGAGAATCATCAAATGCCATGTATAGTAACAACATGATAAAATAATGTACACTAGATATCAACAATAAGGAACCATTACCAGTATTTGAATCAACCTTATACTTAGATACCTTAGGTTGATCTTGTCACCGAAGGAACAAGTCAACAGGTAAACAATTTTACGTACCTTGAGAGAGAGTCTAAGAGGTGTAAAGCAGAAGCATACTGACCTAGACTTCTTAGTCAACAGGTACAGTCATACAGTCATGCAGACAAAGGACACACAGTCATGCTGGGTAAGAATGCAGGGACACACAGTCATGCTGGGTAAGAATGCAAGGACACAGTCATGCTGGGTAAGAATGCAGGGACACACAGTCATGCTTTGCACATCATGCTGAGAAACCCATAGTCTATACTTGAAAAACCAGACTCATTGTCACGCTGGAGAAAAAAAACATAAATCACGAAATAAAACAGACTTACGATCATGATGGGGAAGAGCCATATTCCACACAGTAAAACAGACTTATGACCATGATGGGGAGACCCACAGTTCATGCTAGAAGCAAACTTGTGGTCATGGTTGAAAACACACACACACACACACACACACACACACGAACCAGGCGCTGGGAAGGCCCATAGTTCACATAGGTGTAGAGGGGCATAGTCATGCAGAGGTAAAATAAAGTCGCGCAGATCATAGCAGCATACACAAGTGAAGATCCAGTCACAGGGAGAGAGTTCGATCACACTAGTAGAGTGAGTCATGCTAGAGGAGGGAAACTTGGTCACGCGGATGAAGGTCTACTGTCACGCTGTAGAGGGAGGTGATCACGTTGTAAGGAACGGTTGCGTGGAGCAATAACAACCACGACCTAGAGCCATGATCATACTAGTAGGTGGTCACGTAGAGCAGAGCTACGTGGATTGAGAATCATAGAGCAGGCCAAGCGGATGGAATAAATATAGAGCAGTCCACGCGGATGGAAGCGGGCCATGCAAACACATGGATGCTGAGATGAGAGCTCACACTGAGTGGACAGACCACACGGAGGGCCATGGTCAAGCTGGCCAAGACTGTAACCACGATAGGATAGAGACTGCGGGTAAGGCAGACGTAGAGGGATGTTGCGTTGAAGAGATCCATCACGTTGAGCACGTGGAGTAGAGGTGAGCCAACAGAGAAAACTCATGAGGTAGTTCAACAGAGAATCCACGAGAATTAGATTCGTGTTCTTAAGTTCATATTAAACCTTAAATTTATAATCAAGGGCCTAAACAAAAAATGGTCCAACGAAATTAGAGTGTAAACTATAAAAATAAGAAGGGTGACTTAGGTTAGCATCCAAGGTAAAAAAAAAAAAAAAATGGTCAAAGGTTTTATTAATAAAACCATAAAGTGTTTTAATTAATAAAACTATAAAGTATGATTTAAAATAAAATAAAAAAAGGTTCAAAGACCAAAAATAATAAAGTGAATAAATTGGTCCAAAGGTTATATAACCATAAAGTAAATGGTAACCATAAAGTTAAATGGTCAAAGGTTTTATAAATAAAACCACAAAGTAAAGTGTACCAAAAGTAAAACCCATAAGGCAGGGGCACACACACAATAAGAGTGCTAGGGCCGAGTGGGATAAAGGACCATGAGTCAACAAAAGGGGCCACAATAAAACAACCCACAAACCCACATGATCAAGGTGAACCAAATAAGGTGTACAAACAACTTCTTTAGGACCAACAAGATCAGTAATCTTTTCTCTCTCTCAAGGTACATTGTTTTATATATTTTGTTGTCACTGTATAAGGGGAAAATCCAAACAGATGGTATGATCCTTTTATCCTTAATACTGCTCCTAAGGGTTAGGTGCTAGTGACATCATCAAGGGGTGGCCAGGCCCTTGAGAGGCAACCTAGCAGTAATAATTAGGAGAGAGGACATCATCTTCCATTCTTAAGGAATGGCTTTCAGCCCTAGGCTGAGTTTCAGTCTCACAGTGAATCATGTTGATAAACCCCTGGACCCTGACCGGGTCGTCCATTCTCCCGGAAAATGGTCCTTAGTACTAATCTGAGTTTCAGTCTCACATTGAAAGTTGATCAACTACCTACATAACTTACTTGGACATCATGTCCCTAGTCCTAGACTAGAATGTCTCTGCCTCTACCTGTAGGATCTACTTGGACATCGCGTCCCTGGTCCCAAACCAGAATACCCTAGAGGCACATAGGGGCCCTAGCCACATGCTAGGGGCTTTGCCATGGCATCAACCTGCTTGGTCCTAGACCAAAAACCCCAAGAGACTACTGGGGGCCCTAGGGTACCTTCTAGGGTCTTACTCTGCCCTAGTTAACTGACTAGGTTACCATCCTCCTTTAGAATGGGTCTTGCAGCTGTACTAACTTTAACAACTTGGACTATGCTTGCTTGAGGCTTTGAATTTGGAATGAGAGCCATCCGTATATTGTTGTTTTGATCATCTCTTTGTTCTAGGTCATCTTCTGATTCCAGGGATGCAAATCTGTTAGAATTAGATTTGACTGGCTCTTTGGTGCCTAGTCCTTTATTTGATGAATTTCTTTTATGTCTGGAGACAACCTTGAATCCATCATCTTTGGAGTTGCGAGTTTTCTTTTGCTGGTAATGGTTAGTTTGTTGATCATATTTCTTTGGTTGTTGATATTGTTTATTTGGGTAGTTTTTGCAAAATGCCCATAGGAGTGACAAAAATTATAGTGGAACCGAATATGTTCATAGTCTAGCACTTGAAGGTGACTCCACTTGTCTAATTTGATATGGATTACTTCTAGAAGTCCCTATTCAAGATCTACTTCCACACAGATACGAGCACATAAGTAGAGGCCGCCCTTTGGTTTTGTGTTGGCAATGAAATGTCCTTGCTTGCTGCCAATAGAAGAAATTGACTCTTTGTCCATAAAATCAAAAGAAGGTGCAAGAGTCTTATCCATACAAGAACATATTTAATTTCAGCTTCTAGATTGAAATCTAGTTTCAAAGGGGACAAAAACATCGCTTTGGGCCACATGAAGTATGAGCCTGAGTGGAAGATTAGGTCTCGCTTTTCTCTAATTGAGAACAGAAAGAGAAAAAAACCTATGCCAACAACCATTATTGTTACTTTAGATTGTAGAAGTGGAGACCAACATTCTACTATCCACCTTTAGATTGATTTTGGGTTAGGCTAGAGGCCTGTAAATTTTCTTACTGACACTCTTTCTGACAAGGCAAGGGCTGGTCTTCTAAATGTTGGGGAGACAATGTCAACTTGAGGTATTTTATTTTTTTGACAAATCTTTGAGACTAGACGACGTTTCTTGGTGGCGGTTGAGAGGCTAGGAGGCCTTGACTTCCTTTTGCAAATAGAGATCCATTCCAACTGCAAGGGAAGCCTTAAATGCATCTTCCAAAATGCGTGACATCCCTCCTCACGACCTCCAATTCCAGGGTGAACAAAACGTGCCAAAGTCGAGGAAGAACTAGCCCTGGCGAATACGATCTCGAGTAGGAAGCTTGGGGGACCTACGATGGCATCCAAAACCAAAAGGGAGGTGGCCTAAGGCAACATGCATCCTAGCACTTGAAGGCACCCAAGGGATTTGTACACAACACACTTTGAATGCCATTTGTTGCAAGTATGTAGTTAATGTTGATTTTTTGGCATCATCGAGAGCCATTCTCCATGAGATTTGCATCAGCTTGGGGTTGAGAACCTAGTCCAGGACTAGGATGTTAATGTTCTTGTTCTCCTCTTAAAGGAGACTACATCAACATGAATAAACATTTCTTATGTAGATTCGAGACGACCTAGGACTAGGATGTTAATGTTCTTGTTCACCTCCTAAAGGAGACCACATCAACATGAACAAATATTTCTTATGTAGATTCGAGAAGACAAGTTGACCATCGAAGAGAGAAGAAGACCTAGTACTTATTGGACCCTAAGTGGTGTTGTGAAGTTGAGTCATGTGGGCTCAAGGTAGAAGCACATTAGAAAGACCTTTCTTGTGAGCATCTAGATGGCACGTGTGGTCCTTGTGGACATAAAGAAGACATGACAAGTCATATTGATATAAAGAGAAGTCAATGCCATAAAGAAGAGGACCCAAAACCCTAGCAAGTGAAGAGTAAAAGAAAAGATCTTCCTTAATTAAGATGATGTACTTTGAGTTAACACGTGTGGACCATGAAGACCAAGAAGAATGCTTAAGATGACTTGTTATGGTTATGAAACCTAGTGAAGGACTAAGAGCCCACTAGTGAAGGACCAAGAACCCGCTAGAGAAGAGCTAAAAGCCCAAGATAAAAAGTCAAGACCCTAATTAAAGTAATTTTTAATTGGTAAAATTAAAAGTTACAAAAAGTGGTTTTTGAAAGGTGGTTTCCTCATCTTATGGGTTTATCTCACTCAATGATGGATTATAAATAGAGAAGCACTCTCATTTGATACACACATTTTTCATGATCTTGAGCTCTGATCCAAAGAAGACAATTTGTTGGGGTATTGTTCAGTTGCTGTTTTTTATCATCTTCATTTTTCTTAGGGTTTTGGATCAACTAGTTTACAACTCTCCCCAACAGGGCCATCTTTTCTTTCTCAAGCTGCCGTGGGCTGCCATCTTTCTCTTCCTTAAGCTACTGTGGGTTTGCTCTAGCCCAACAAGGCTGCCATATTTCTCTCTAACGCTGTTAAGGGTATTTTTGAGCCCTAACAGAGCCGCCAAAGGTCTCAGCAGGGCAGCCATGACATTATTCAATCCCAACAGGGTAGCCATGACATTATTCAATCCCAACACGGCAATTGTGAGATTGATCAAGCCCTAAATAGGGCTTCCATCTCCTAACAGGGTCATCGGGGGTCTCATGAAGGCTGGCGAGGGTCAGATGAGGCCCTGAAGGTCTTAGACCAACTTCAATAGACCCTTAGAGGGATGAATTAGGGCAAAATTAGAGTGGACAAGCGTCCTAGAGGGCTGATCAAGCAACTGCAGGTGTTAGGAAGCCTACAATTGGTCCTAGAAGGGCTCAAACTGTTGAATATTGTAACTTCAAATGATATACTAAATGTATTTTATTGATATAATCTAAGGGAGATGTTATTATACCTCTGTCGGGGTGTTACTATTGTAATTGGTCATTATAGAGTCATGAGGTAAAGCCTCCATTGTAAGTTAGGTCAAACTGTTTTGAGTCTTCCTAGGTGAAGTCGGCCCAAACAGTTTAGTGGGGACGACTTGGTTAGGGTAAAAGTTAGTTGGCTCAATGTGTATAAATAGAAGACTTGTGGTTCTTATTTGGACACACAAACACTCACTTGTGTAGCGCATAGGAGCGAGAGCGACAGAACAACAAGGAGGAGAATAACTGTTTTGGGGTTATATCTTATACATCTTATACAGAGGAAGTTTTGCTGGGTTTTCTTCCCCTTGAGGGTTTTCCAGGATAAATACTGTGTCTATCTTGTGATTGTGTTTCTATCAGTGATTCTGGATATGCTACTGTTGTGATTTTGAATTGAACACTAATGATATCTAGTCTAGCATATGAAATCTTAACATGGTATCAGAGCTAGCCTGATTAGGACAACTTTCACAAGGTGAAACTCCCTCTCCTCCCTCTCTGGAAGAAATTAATGTTTCTGTAAATTTTCGAATTTTTGAAAATCTGCTTGCATAGAAAGTTGCGCCTCCATGGAGCGCATCTACTGAGCCCAAGATCGAAATTTTTGGGTGGTTGAATCTTCGGGAAAGCCAAACCCTAGTTTGTCAGTGAACCATAAATTCTGCAGTGTTGCAACCTCACAAGTAGGATTTGAAGGGTGAAGATTTGGGATCTCCAGAAAACAGTTGGATCAACCAACTTGCCTCAGTGAAGTGCATCTACTGGTAAGGTCAACTTTTCATTTTGAATATTATCAATTTTTAGTGACTTACTGGATAGGATGCCCAAAGCACTAAGCTTGAGGACAAATTGGAAGGCCTAGAAAACTTCCTAGCATGGAAGTACAAGATTGGTCTCATTGTCAGAGAGAATGGCCTTGAGAAGTACATCAAGGATGAGATTGCAGAACCAACAAAAGTTGAAGCTAAGGAGAAGCATGAACAAGACCTAGTAAAAGCAATGAGGATCATTGTTGACTCTATTAAGGATCACTTGATCCCTCGAGTGTCCATCACCAAAGAAGAACAACAACAAGAGACATCATGCTCATCTAGCTAAAGATGAGGATGAAGAAGAAAGACCTCGAAAGAGACTAACAAAAGAAGATGTAGATGAATATGTACTATTCTCTGCACTCTCTGGTTCTGTAACACCTGGAGAAGACACATGGCTTATTGATAGTGGTGCCTCGAAGCACATGACAGGGAAGAAGCAAACTCTGTCAAGACTTGAAGAGAAGAACTCTCCCCAGAAAGTATCATTGGGAGACGACTATCAATATCCCATCAAAGGTATTGGTGAATCAAGCTACAAGCTTGACTCTGGGACTTCCATGAAGATGAACAAAGTACTGTATGTACCAGGTTTGAAAAAGAACTTACTTTCCATCTCAGCTCTAGATAAGAAAGGATAAAGAGTTGCTTTTATAGATGGACAAGTACTGATGCAGTCCAAAGGAAAGACACTTGAAGATGTTGTGGTCATTGGAGAAGAAGAAGGAGGACTGTATAAACTCAAAGGACATCCAGAGACAACCCTTGTCCATGACACTACCAACTCAAGTGAATTGTGGCATAGAAGGCTTGCTCACATCAATGACAAAGCATTGCCCTATGTGAGCAAGGTGGTAACAGGGTTACCAGATCTGAAGATTGATCATGAGGGTACTTGCAAAGGATGTGCAAGTGGAAAGTACATCAAGAATCCCTTTCCGAAAAGTGAAACAAACACTAAAGGTACATTAGAACTAATTCATTTTGATGTATGTGGTCCTATGCCCTCTATATCCTTAAGTGGATATGAATATTATGTCACATTTATTGATGATTATTCAAGAAAGACTTGGATATACTTCTTGAAGAACAAGAGTGAAGTGTTCGGGAAATTCAAGGAATTCAAAGCCTTGACAGAGAACATTTCAGAAAAGAGTATCAAGACGTTGAGAACAAATAATGGTGGAGAATACACTTCAAAGGAATTTGAAGCATTCTGTAAGAAGGCGAGAATCAAGAGGGAACTAACCACTCCCTATAATCCCCAACAGAATGGTGTTGCAGAAAGAAAGAATAGATCTATTATGGAAGCATTGAAAATTATGATTCATGCCCAAGATCGCCCCGTGCACCTATGGGTTGAAGCAGCAAGAACAGTCGTATATGTGCATAATAGATGATCTCACACTGCTCTTGGATTCAAGACTCCTGAAGAGATGTATACAAAAAAGAGACCTGAAGTGAGCCGTCTCAAGATATTTGGCTGTCCAGTATATGTACATATTCCGAAAGAGAAGAGAACCAAGTTGGATCTTTCTGGAAAGAAGGGAATATTTGTTGGATACTGTGAAGTCTCTAAAGCCTTCAGGATATACATTTCAGGATTCCATCATATCGAGATTAGTAGGGATGTAACATTTGATGAAGAGACAACTCTTAAGAAATCTAGAAGGTGTCAGCTTGAAGAAGTACATGAAGAGGATGCACCTCCCAAAAGGATAGAAGCTGAACCCTCTCCTGAAATAGTAACATTAGAAGATCAAGACATGCTAGAACCTCAGGAACCCCTACTATGGATATCTCTCAAAAGAGAAAACCTGCTTGGGTACAAGAAATCATACAAGAAGCAAAGAGATATGGAGCTCCAAAAGGCTCCACAAGAACCAACAAAAGATCAAATCCATATTCCAGTTATGTAGCTTTGATATGTGACCTTATAGATCAAGAATCCACCAGCTATGAGGAAGCTGCTCAGAAGAAAGAATGGATTGAAGCAATGACGGAAGAATACCAGTCGATAATGAAGAATGATGTTTGGGATATAGTACCCAAACCATAAAACAAAAGTGTGGTATCTTCGAAATGGATCTACAAGATAAAACATGTTGTTGATGGAAGTATTGAAAAGTACAAAGCAAGATTTGTGGCTAGAGGACTCTCTCCGAAAGAGGGGATCGATTATGAAGAGACATTTGGTCCAGTAGCAAGGTACACTTCCATCAGAACTATCATGGCACTTGCTTCCATGATGAAGTGGGACTTACACCAGATGGATGTAAAGACAACCTTCCTTAATGGTGTGATTGATGAAGAGGTTTACATCGAACAACCACAAGGATTTGAAGTCGAAGACAGAGTGACTCATGTATGCAAGTTGAAAAAGGCTCTGTATGGACTAAAGGAAGCTCCTAGAGCTTGATATGGTAGAATAGATAGCTTCTTGACAAGCATGGGCTTTACCAAGAGTAAAACTGATCCTAACCTTTATATGAAGATTATGGATGATGAATTAGTCATACTATTTCTGTATGTGGATGATCTATTTCTAACTGGAAATGAGAAACAAATCAAAGATTGCAAGAAGAAGCTAGCTGAAGAATTCAAGATGAAAGATCTTGGATTGATGCATTATTTCCTAGGGCTGGAAGTGTGGCAGAGCCCAGAAGGAATCTTTTTGAATCAGGGAAAGTATGCAGTAGAAATCTTGAAAAGATTTGATATGTTGGATTGTAAAGCCATGGCCACACCCATGGACACCAACTTGAAGCTGTTGTCTGATGAGACATCAGAGTTAGTGGATGTGACTCAGTACATACATATTATTGGGTAACTATTGTATCTGACAAACATAAGGCCAGATATATGCTTTGCTATGAACACATTAAGTCAGTATCTAGTTAAACCTAGACGGGTTCACCTGATAGCTGCAAACCATGTGATGAGGTACCTTAAAGGTACGATAGATTTGGGGCTTTACTAAGGGAGAGATCATGACTACAGATTGTATGGATATACAGATTCAGATTGGGCAGGAAGGAAATGCCGCAGACAGGAAGAGCAGCTCAGGAAGATGTTATTGTTTGGGATTTGCCATGATCTCATGGTTTGGTAAGAAATAGTGCAGTTGCTCTTAGTATAGTTGAAGCAGAGTACATTGCAGCTTGCTCCGCTTATTGTGAAGCGATATGGCTTCGGAAGCTGATGTCAGGATTATTTGACATGGACTTGGACACCACAACAATTCTTTGTGACAATCAGAGTTGTATAAAGATGACAGAGAATCTGGTGTTCCATGACAAATCGAAGCATATAGAAATCCGATATTTTTATATAAGGGATATGGTACAAAAGGGAGCTATAAAGCTGCAGTATGTCAGTACCGATGAGCAAGTTGCTAATGTACTGACCAAGCCTCTATCTCGAGTAAAGTTTGAATATTTCCGTGACAGGCTTGGTGTAGTTCGAAAAGACTTTCCTCGCAAGGAGGAACAGTGATGGGACTACAGATAATAAAGATATGGACCTTCTTCGAAAAGGATGAATAAGTTGAAGTTATGGACTCTCCTCGAAAAGGGAGAACAGGTCGAAGGCATGAACCCTCCTCGGACAAAGGGGGAGCAGGTTGATAATATGGATCCTCCTAGGAAAGGGGGAGTGATGATGAGACTGACATCAATGATGGATGACAATGATGCGCCAACATGAAAGAGGCCAATGCGCTTGAAGATGCTGACAAGGTCCGACATTCATTTGTGGACGATAGTATCCTCTCTTGAGGATGGCAGGTATAACACTCTATGCATGAGAGTGGTCCTTACTAGCTAAGGATGGCCTTGCAGATGTTGCTTACGCATGGAGAGTACCCACATGTCGTTGTGGATATCGTAGAATAACACTTGCTTAGGAGTGGTCCTAACCTTAGTGGTATGGATGCTCTACGATGAGTCCTCACGAATGATAGGGCCGACATTTTGTATGCGGTCGAGATCTACTCTACAGATGATACTCTTGTATGGAGAGTATGCCTACATTCATATGTAGTTACCATAGAATAACACTCGCTTGGGAGTGGTCCTAACCTTCGTGGTATGGATGCTCTTTGATGAGTCTTCATGGATGTCATAGTATAACACTTACTTGGGAGTGGTCCTAACCTCAGTGGTATGTATGTTGAACGATGAGGGTCGACATTTTGTATGCAATCGAGATTTGCTCTGTAGACAATACTCTTGCATGGAAGAGTATACCTACACGTGAGTGTAGATACCGTAGTATAACACTCACTTGGCAGTGGTCCTAACCTTAGTGGTATGGATGGTCTACGATGAGTCCTCACGACCGATAGGGCCTGCACTGGGTGCGGTCGAGATCTACATTTAGTTGTAGACGATTCAACTGATGGATATTATGGATAATCCTGATGGAGGACTGCATCACCCTTGGACTTATGTCCTAAAGTGATAGGGATTGATCATCCCGTAAATAGATCATGTGTACTGCAGGTAGCGTGGCGACAAAGGATCAAGTAGATCGAAGTAGGATGGAAAAAGGATCAAGTAGATCGAAGTGCGGCTACAAAGGATGAAGAAGATCGAAGTGCTGCTACAAAGGATCGAAATGATCGAAGTATTGTTGCAAAAGGATCGAAGTGCTGCTACAAAGGATCGAAATGATCGAAGTATTGTTGCAAAAGGATTGAAGTGCTGCTGCAAAGGATCAAGAAGATCGAAGTGTTGGTGCAAAGGATCAAAAGATCGAAGTGCTGCTACGAAGGATCGAAAGGTCGAAGCGTTGCTGCAAGAGGATCAAGTGATCGTGTGATGCAAAAGATAAAGAGTAACTGTTCCAGTTACTGATTGTGAAAACTTCCTATGACGTATAGATGTATTACCTCGATTCTGCTGAAGATATTGTCTCTCTGTTCTCCTATAGTCTATGATGATGTTGTTAGTAGAATAACCTTCTCGTTAAAGGGGAGTGTTGAATATTGTAACTTCAAAGGATATTCTAATTTTTTTTTACTGATGTAACCCAAGGGAGATGTTATTATACCTCTGTCGGGGTGTTACTATTGTAATTGGTCATCATAGAGTCATGAGGTAAAGCCTCCATTGTAAGTCGGGTCATTAGTACCCTAATGAATAATATAATATATTATTTTGAGCCTTCTTAGGTGAAGTCGGCTCGGACAGTTTAGTGGGGCCGACTTGGTTAGGGTAAAAGTCAGTTGGCTCAATGTGTATAAATAATGTATAAATAGAAGAGCTGTGGTTTTTATTTGGACACACAGACACTCACTTGTGTAGCGAATAGGAGAGAGAGAGAGAGACAGAACTCTGAACAACAAGGAGGAGAATAACTGTTTTGGGGTTTTATCTTATACATCTTATATAGAGGAAGTTTTGCTGGGTTTTCTTCCCCTTGAGGGTTTCCCAAGATAAATACTGTGTCTATCTTGTGATTGTGTTTCTATCAGTGATTTTGGATATGCTACTGTTGTGATTTTGAATTGAACACTAATGATATCTAGTCTAGCATATGAAGTCTTAACACAAACCACTGACCGCAATTTCTAAGGAGTTGACTCAGACTGGATCAGGTTAACCCAGGGCTAACGCATGCCATATGGGTTGATGACAGGGCTGACATCATCAATATCAGGGCTCACGTTGTCTCCATTGAAGTTTAGGGTTTGCATCTAGGACTGTCACCATCTACAACAATCATCTCTGTTTCTCTTGGTTTGTCAGCAGTCAGAAGCTTATGATGATAGATCAGATTAAACTTTTAGTTATGATCCTTCTTAAAGGATTTGTACCCAGGACTTGTTACAGGGAAGAGTAGTAGCTCCTAATTCTACAGTCTCATGCTTCAGATAAAAGATAAGTACTTGATCTCTCTATGTATACCCTCATGTGTGAAAGGGTTTGATGTTCATGGTCATTTGATGTATACTTGTTCTTTAATTATGAATCTATCATAGGAAAGGTTGCTGGGTTTTTTCCCTCTGAAAGAGATAGGGTTTTCCCAGGGTAAATCTTGGTGTCTAATATGCATTAAATTGTTAAATGTCATACTGCTCATAAGTAATTTAATATGGTTGATACTTTCATGTGTAATCATGCAAGTTTTTTTTTAAAATACACTCATAATTGCCAGTTTATGAAAGTAGCTAAAAATTCAACATGGTATCAGAGCTTGATACTGATGTTTTGCCTTGACCGACGCAAGAAAGATCCTGGATATGGAGCAGTGTACTAGTGAATGAATGCTTTGGACGATGAACATCGGAGGCTGAGAGTTGGATCTCAACATGAACAGTGGTCTTGATCCATTTTCTATAGTTTTTGTAAGTGTAGTCAAGGTATCCCCCAGCACATCCCCCTTGAGGACTAGTTAACTTTTGTACTGGGAAGGAAATATTAGGGTATGGGTAAAAAATCTGATCTTCTGAAAATCCACTATTTGTTATTTATCCTGCATTTTCTTCATCTGAAACCTAACCCTAGCATCACACCCTAACCAGTCCATCCCCAAAATTCACATCTAATCTAACCTAGAGAGGCTTACTCTAGGCAGACAAATTTGCTGATGCTCTTGTGAAAGTTTGATTTTTTTTCCCTAACCTAGTTTTGTCACTATTTGCCGAATTTCCTAAATTGCTTGCAATTTTGTACTATATTGGAGATGATTAAAGCAGGACTATGTTCAGGTAGTGTATATACAATATATTTGTTAGTAGTATCAATCTGCAGTAAAATTTTTGATAGACTTCCAAACTTTAGGTGTAGGCCATTGGAAATTTGAGCTTGCCTGTGTAGAACTAAAGCCAACAAAACCACTAAATCACAAGGTATAGCTTTATTAATGAACTGTCTTTTAAAAGAAGAAATTTCTATTGCTTCTGTGGATAAAACTGGCTCATGTCATTCAGAATCAACTAACGCTTCACATTCTCAAACATCTGGTAAATGTTTTTAGAGATTTAAAACAATAGGTATAGGCCCTTGAAATTCGAACTTCCCTATGTAGAACGGAAGCCTACAAAATCACTAATTTACGAGATATAGTTTTATCAATGAACTGCCTTTACAAAAGAACTTTTATATGGAGTCTGTGGATAAAACTGGCACACCATAGATTAAACTCACTCTTCACATCCTTGATCATTTTTCATTTCCCATCTCATACAACTAGCAGAGCTCTCAAACATTTGACACATCCCATCTCTGCATTCGCTCTTGCACAATCTTTGCTGCTTTATTATTTTTACTTGTAGTAAGACAAAGCGCATCATATTATTTATGTTTGCAGGAGTCATAAAAAATAGATGTTTTTAGGGATTCTGGTTGATATTTTGTATGTATTGATTCTAAAGTTTTGAGTCAAGCCAGCTTATAGCTCCAATCGAAATATCTTTTGGTTTTAACTTCTAGCATTAACTGTAACTAGTTAAGGTGAATAGTTTGAACTTTTAAGTGTATATATTTATTTGTAGATTAATAAACATTTCTTCCTTGGGCAGCCATGCAGTGGAGAGGAGTCATCAGTACAGAAATCGGAATGCTGACATTCAGAAGAGGCATCCAATCAATGCTTCAACTGATTTGCCCGAATCAGGAAGGCCAAAGGTATGTTCTGAAGGAATGATTGTTATTGCATCCATTATTTCCACTTGAGATATTATATGTTTTTACTGTCTTTCAATCTTTTATTGGAGAGTCAATAACTGCCACCTACATTTATTTATGTGTGCCAAATAAAACTTATCGTTTGTCCTGTTTGTGGTTGTTGTCAACCCTTCAATTGTTCATGTCATCAGTAGTGCAGCAGGCAGCTACTTAAGGACACAAATATTCCCATCACTTGTATGTTGATATGTTGTTGGAGCCTGATTTGCAACCTTGGACATTTGCCTTCCTTGGTTGTAGGTTACTATTTTGTGTCTTTGGGCTATTTATGGAATTCATTTTTTTAATAAGCTTTGTAAACTTCCAAGTGACAGTCATCCCAATATTCACAGTCAATTTCAATTTCCAGAGTCAATCCTTTAATTTTTCTCACAGACAAGGCAAATAAATTCCATTACAGTCTAGTAAATAGACCATCAGTGACATGTCTGTCTGTATATGTGTCAGGATAAATAAAGTTATATGTGGTGCCAAAAAACCTATATAAATTGGATAGAAAATGTGTTTACGGTCAAAAGCTTTGTTTATCTTCTTCTGACTTCTGTATTTGCCATTTTTTTCTATATATTGACACACACTTAATATGGTTGTACATTTTCACGTGTTTGCAACTCATTGAGGTTAATTTAAACTGTGTGAGAAGAAGGTGCAGAGACAACAAAACTCGATGCCAACAGGTGGGGGAGGACACACATTGCCTGAAAGTTTTGTCCATGAACAGCAAGTCCACTATGCAGAGGTTGATGCGTTTGTCCTCCAGGAAGAGGAACTGTCAGATGACAGTTCTGTATAGTACCAACTGAAATATTTGTAACTTGTCTATCCAGTTGATTGTATTTGGCAATGGTAAATTGTTTTGAAGGTTTTTATTGCTGCAGAGATTCTTGCAGCTGTATTTACAGGCCTCATTGTTGTTTGGCATTGGAAGCTAACAGTGGATTAGCAATTTCACTCATTGCCAAAGCATCATGTTCTAGTCCAGTATTCTGTCAACGTGCCCTTTTTGTCTCCTGTCTGTATCGGTAAAGGGAGTTGGGGCAAATGCAATTATAAGCTGTAATCTGATTTTTGACTGTCACTACTTATAGTTGGTTTGACAGTCATGTATCATCTGCAGATCATTTGCAATATTTTTATGCTTATGCAGTCTTTTCTGTCGTGTTTTTGATATAATTACAAGGTCTTAAAGTTGTAGATTTCTATACGAATGAGCTATGATATCATTTATTGGTTAGGAAGCTTTTGTATGTAAATACTAAAATGCATCTAGTAACAAAATCTTTGAATTGGTGTACATATAATAAAGTTGCTAGGACATTTCTACCTTCTTTTTCAATGGTTATATATTATATTTAGTTCATATTTAGATACATTTAGAAACAAACCCCTTGTCCTATTGAAATGAATCACATTTTGATTTTATTCATGGATCTTAAAGAACTATGAAACACATTAAACGATTATGGAACACGTTAAATAGAGTCTTGTTTTTTCTTGATTGTTGTGTGTTCTTTCGCCTTTAATTTGTACATTTCCAGGTTTGGGGATTGAGGCATATTTTACTTAAAACATTTTAAACAGTCCCAGAAAGTCACAGTTGACACTACACAACTGAAAATGCTCACCGGCCTGCCTAATAGTGTATAGGCAATATCACGTTTGAGGGGATTCCATGAAGGTCTTTATGCACCAATTCAAATACATACATGGGTCATTCCTGAATATAAGATCTTTGTCTTCCTTTTTAACAAAAAGAAATGCAAAGTACCCTTGTCCACAAAAAAAGTGAAATAAATTCCCTTGGATTAATGGCTTCCAATTCTTGTTAATCCATTGCTCCAGGCCATAAACCAATAAATTGTTATTATGTTCTCAATCCATCAAAGCTAGTCCTTTGTGCTTGGAAGCAAAGGACAACAATTTGACCTCATGAATTCCCTTTGCTTGTTGGACAAATCAGGAGGGGGTGTGCTACGACTTGATTTTTTTTTCAAAGTGATGTGACCAAGGCTTGGAAGGAGAAGGCTTGGGGGCTCCATGCCTGAGAGTGTAATACCTCAGTCTTGACCCTTTGAACTTGATTGTGTTTATATTGTAACTATGCTTTCATTTATTATATGTTGCTTGAAATCATGAGGTAGTTGTCATGGTGATTTTGAACAATGATGAACATTATTATTGTAATACTGATGAAAAGGTTCCAAGGCAGACTGATGGGGATGACACTGATGAAGCTACGAGTCCACCAAAGGGAAAGGTAAAGGGGTCCAGTGGAATGACCTATGTATTATGACTATGGTTTTACCATATTCATAAATCTTCTCGACTTGATTGTCCTATTTCCTTTTATCTGTAAGTTTATGTTAAATTTTAACTGAGATCTGAGTTAAATGAAAGGGGAAATATGGATATGAGAACTTAGTAATCCTATGCCAAGAGTGCCTACCTCTTATTTTATAGTAAATACCTCTTACCTTTGGAGAACCAACAAAGGGGAGGGGGAAAGAATCCTTCCAGACACTCATTCATTCCATTCATGGATGGAAATTTGAATGGGAAGAAAGGAGCTTGGAAAAAAGAGGGTTCTTGGAGAGAAAATAAGGGTTTGAAGGAAGGAAACTTATTTCAACTCTCATATGACCCATGGAGAGATGAAAGAAAAGCTTCCAGGTGAGATTCTACACCGTTGAATATCGACTAGATACCATTTTTAATACATGAAGGTTGTTGGCCTGTTAAGCTATCCATAGAACATAAAATCCATATTCATGAAGCTTCACAATGCTAGAAATGAAACCTAGAAGTAGGCAATATCTTGGGCTTACATTGGCCATACTGAATAGCATTTTGAGGAAGGGCTTGAGGGGTTAAAGAGCAGAGAAATGATGATTTCTTGTGTCATATGGAGCAAGGGACGAGTGCCAAGAGCTATGCTATGCCAGAGGTTGAACAAAGAACTAATAGTAACTTGCTTGGTTGATATATTGGAAACCTTTAGAGAAAAAAGGAGTGGTTTTGGAAAACTTGAGAATGTTCTATGCCCTAGTGGTCTCATAGCCCAACACGGGGGTGGTATTCCAGAGTGGAATAACCTATGGTTGGGAGGAAGTCAATCCTCCCATAGTTAGTTGCCTTGAAGCTTCTTCTTGGAAAAGATGAGTATACTCTTTGTTACTTTTCTTTTATGAAATCAATACTGTAGAATGATGAGTACATGATATCATTATCGTAATATTTTGAATGCGATTTTTTTGAAGATGATGTATTCTTTGTTTAACTAAGTCATGTACAAAACATGTATGACAATGTGTTGTAATTTTTTGCATGACAATTGTTTGCCAAAAGAATCAAGGAAAAGGGTAGTCATGAATGTTCAGAACACCTTGTAAATATTGATCTTTATCTCCCAATACAAAGTGGGTAGTCATGAATATTGGTATCTAGAATCTAGATATAGATATGAAAATGCTCACCTTAAATCACAAATACCCGGTTTGCCATTTGAGAGATATTTGCTATGCAGTAAGGGCTTTTTTAAGGTGTATTTTTTAGCAATTTGGATTGTTGCCATACTTTCCCTTTATGACAGTTGTTGTCACTCACCCTTCCTCTTTATAAGAATCATGGTCATGCCTCCTTGGTCACTTCTTTCCTATAGAACAACCGCGACCATGTCCTGTAGGTGGCTATTTGGGATTGTTTTGATGAATTTTGAGGGTTTAAAGGATTGAATGAAAGGAGAACTTGGTAATAAGCCTAAGAAAGGTTGTCATACATATATTGAATGAACATATAATACCAAATGATGAATGGGAATACGAGTTTCCTCTCTTTTATGTCATTGCTAGCCTTGCTAAATAAGGCTTGCATAATTTTCCCCTTGCCTAAGCTAATTTTATTGTTGTGTATGCCTAAAAGCTAGAAGTGGTTTAAGGTTGTCCTAAATAGTTAGAGGTGATGTTTACCTCTTCTAAGAATTGAATTGCATCATAGTTTGCACTTGCAATTGGTTTCCTTGAAGGAAGAAAGGTCTCAATCCCCCTATCTTTTAAAACTCATGACAAGGCAATGCTTGCTTAAGGTTTAAATGTTGTGTATGGTTTTAATTTTTGTTTTGAATTATTGTATAATGAATTATGACATGTTATGTTAAAAGTTAGTGGCATGTGTTTTTAAGGTTCTTAATGAGATTTCTATATGAACAATCTTGAATGTGTAATCAATGGGGTGAGAGGCATGCAGGTTAAATGATCATTTCCAAATGATGCCATAACCTTGAATAGTACTGAATCATTCATATAAGCAAATAATGAAGTGTTTCATGTATACAATTTAGATCACTAACCTTAAAACCCTAAACCTACCCTTTTGAGTAGGTGTTATTTTCATTAAGAACTTTTATCTATGCTGTGTTGTATAAATGAATGTTTATCTAGACTATGCTTTCAAAGACAAAAATATTATTTGATGTCATCTAGATGAATGCCAAACATTGTAACATTGTACACATGAATTGAAGGGTTTATTGTTGATATGGTCTAACAATATGCAAAATTGTATATCATACTATTGCCATAATTGCACATTTAGACTAGCAAAACCTAATTTTGTTGATTGGTATGAAGGTACGTTACAAGGAGGGACAAAGACGTAGAGGAAAAACAAAATAGCAAGCCAAGGTTGTTAGAGCATAGGCCAAAGCATCAATGCATTACACAAGATCATTACGTTAATACAGAGGAAGAGATTGCATTTTATCAAGTACCTTAACATAAAAAATTCTAGAATATGAAATCAATTTGAAAATGACTGCAGTATTTTTAAACGTATAACATTTTTAAATAGTTATTTCTAGACATGTTTCTCTACTTACAAAATGTTGAAGATTGTTGTATGATTTATTATTTATATTTTTTAGGTTTAGATTCAAAGGTCTTGATTATTATCCTTTGGATAATTTATATCTTGTAGCCTTAGTTCATTTAAAAAGTATTTGGAAAACATAGTAGCTCAAAATGTATGTGTTTTTCTTAGAAATTTGGAAAAATATTCATTGGTTATAAAATCAACATAGATCACCTTGAATGCATTGACTAGTAATTTGGCTTGAAAAGTCTTTGGAGATTTGAGAAAAATAATTTTTCTACGCACTATCTTTCTTTAGATATATATATCATTTATTGGTCAATGAATACCTTTGTGCTTTTTCCAAAGTTTTAGCCTTGACACAATCGGTGGATAAACGAAATATGTCATAATATTCATCTCGAGTGACTTGGGTTGAAAGTATGCCTTCCAAACTCCATATTGTTTAATGTGCAAAATTTGTCTTTTATGTCCCATGTTAGCTTTACATCGAATGACATTATCTATTTATTTGAATTCTCTGATTCAATGATAGAGACAGCTGCTCATAATCCATGTCGATAATTTTGTTTGTTTGTAATTTTTTTTATCATTTTTATATAGTAAAAAATTGTTTTAATTATTATTTCCATATAAATTTTATAAGGTTGTCAAGTTAAAAGACTTAGTTGCTATTTCAAATTATTCTTATTTTAGTCCCTACTAATTCTAAAATTGTAGTAATCATTTGATTTTCATTAACATTAATTTAACCGAGGAACAAATTATTTCTTTATAAGTTTCGATCACTTAACTTTTTATATTTTCTACTTTACGTGGCTTAATCAAATGGTTTTTCACTTATTTGGCTTCATATCGAGTTGACCACAAAGTTTGTAATTTCGTAAATTCAATTTTGAACATTAGTAAAACATTTAATTTTAAATGTTAAAGAGTGAATTAATAGTAAGGAAACTGAATATTTCTTTTTTTTGGTGATTGGTGGGATTGACAACTGGGCCAGGCTTGTACTTGCATGATATGGGGTTGTTTCGAACCGCTACCACTATAACCTCTAGGTGAGTACACATGCCCCATTGTGCACCCATAAGGCTGCAACGAGGTTTGAACCAATGATGTTGCAAGGTGTGCCTTAATAGAACACACTAATGCTAGCGGGTCTACACTTCGGGGGCAACTTGAATCTTAACATTAATATCAATGGGACTTTAACATTCATACCAAATCACACATTTCCAATGAAAGTTCTATGGACAATTTTATCACATCTCGCAGTACCATGACTAGATAGATTCATAATGATATGTACGAGCATGTTGACTCATATGTAGACACGTGCTAAAGAAGGGATTAACTCGTTGTATCACCTTTCTTAACCCATTACCTATTTCAACCACAACGGATAATCATATATTGTCTCATTGTTTATTGGAGCACTCTACGACAAGACTAAAGCAAGCAATGCCATAAGAAGAAACATGCTTTAAATGGCCACTAAAGATATTAGTTTAGTTGGACAATTCCTATGGGAGATTCAACACTAGCATCCTAGCCAACATCTCATGTCATTGTCAATTGCTTCAATATTCAATTTACCAAGTAAAAGCAACAATTGTGGTAGAAGAAGCTTCTCAACAATTAGAAGGTTGTATCCCACAACTTGATAACCATGGAATATATTCACTTGCAAAAGCCAAGGGAATTGACCTAGTTCATGTGGAAGCATAACATGTTCCATATCAACATGTCATACTACCATGCCATTGAATTTGTGAAGTAGAGTATGCATGTCCTTATCAACCTATACAATGTTTCTTTTAATATGAACCTATGTCCATTAGTGTATGATAGCACTATCCAAAAACCTCAAACAATATCCAGAACTTATTAATTGCTCAGAGTTCTTGTACATTTTGGCATCTAAATGCTATTAAATTGAAGCATTTTACCTTTCAAAAGGTACTAAAATTTAATAAAAATCCCGCCAATAGAGAAGAAAATTTTCATGCATAGGGCCAATAAATTCTTACAAGCTAGATAACTTTGCAACTTATTATGAAGAAAAAAATATCCAAGTTCGTGGACTCTAGTGGAAGTGAAACAAAAACATAAGAAGTCACTTTCACGTTAACATGTGTTCCATTAATAGTGAGGACTCTATTATTACGAGATGTCCCTCTAGATACCTCTTTGACGTGTCTCTCATTTATTAATTTGTTGATCCTTTTGTTCTCAATTGTGGGTGGATACGAGTTGATGTCATAGTGTAAATCATGCTAGATGTACCTACTACTAAACACCATTATTGTGAAAACTTGATCTTATTTTGTAGATAAAAGCATCTATTGTCTGCCATTTTCCTTACTCTTGTCTTTTGGTAAATAATGAAGTTGAAATCAAAACTTCCTTTCACTTGCAATTTAAATCTTGTTGTATCTCAAGCTGAACTTCACTAGCCTTAATGGTATCTCGGTGTAACTCCCTCGGAAATAATTGGTGAGTATGGAACTCTCGTTTTTAAGCTCTCTCTCCCACTTACCATTTCTTTAGCGGTCCCTAGTTAGTAGACCAATTCAATATGACATGTATTCCTTTTGTGCTAGCTAGTGGGGTAGTGTGCTATGTGCCTAAGCATCCAACTTACATGTGGCCATCATATTGGGGAAGACTACAAATGATGTATGCTCTTGCTGGGCTAGGTACACTTGTTGCACAAAGAGGGTTTGGATATGGTCAAATTGTAGCTATTGGAATGATCATGAATAAAGATAAGCGTGAGAAGTATTTCATTAAGAAGATACACAGATAAATACATCAAGATATGACCCTTAGTTTCGTCTTCCAAGAGGTCTCTTGGAATGCACTGTGACTCTTCATATTCACCTATGATAAATGTGTATAATATAATAAATTTTTACCATCCCTAAAGGATTACGTTTCCAACATTCCCCTCCTTAATTCGAAAGGGTGTCTTAGGTTAAGAATATTTTTTAAAGATAGATGAAATCTAGAAATGGATAGTGACCAATGGTTGAACCTATCATTGAATGCTCTTTGGTAGTTTTGGGAAACCTCAAACCAATGGCCAACATAAGCTAATATCTTCTATTAAATTATTGTTTTGGATAACCGCAAACCTAGTAGATGGTGGTTTAGGATGACCACAAACTTGGTTAATAGAAGATGACGTCTTCTACAAAAGGTAGTTTTTGGATAACCACAAACCTGGTAGATGGTGGTTTATGATGACCACAGGCCAATGGTTAGCATAACTTGATGTCTTCTACTAAATGAAGGTTTTGTTAGGATTATTAATCCTCCCTTAGTCAATTATCTAGTCGATTATTTTAGCCTAACGTAGGAGTCCTAATTAATTAATTGGGCCCACTAGTACCATTGGGTCCACCTGGCCTAATGGGGCCACATGTACCAGTCATTAGAGTGCGGGGAACATTGCTAGAGGTTAACTGCCACTTACTGCATGTGCATGCATCAGTTTGGGCGCCTCTTAGACCAATCCCTACATTTTAGGAGCCACTGGGAGTCCCGACACCAACCTACATCAGTTAGTTGGAGTTAGTACTAGTTAGTCTTAGTTAGCCTCTAGTTAATTTTAGTTAGTTCACAATCAGTTAGCTAGCGCTAGTTATGCATGGCTAATGCATGGCTGCATGTAGAGTAGGCGCTTTTGCCCACCTACCACACTCATCTGCGCCGAGTTAACAAGTTAATATTGATTGTATGAGTTGGTTGGACATCTGGGAGTTGATATGTTGGACTCCGATATTGATTGAGACACCATGAGTTAGCTAGTTAGTTAGGTACAGTCAGATCCAGTTGGTAGATTCAAATTGCTCCCTACTGCATTCAAATTCTTCCATTATGTAAACTATTGTAACATCGGATTTAATTAACGACAATGATACTATAAATTCCCGAGCTACACTCATCAGTTTCCTGTGTGGTTTGTTTTGTTTAGTTTGTATCTTCATTCACCTTTTACTGCAATCATAATTCAGAACAATTTGCTTGAATATCTAAATGGAACTTCAATTCTAATATGGTATCAGAGCCATCTCAGGCAGGCTTCATGTTTGTCTCTCTCCATTGAACATCAGAAGCAGCTGGGTTTCCACATAAGTCCCACAAAAGGTACCTTTCTTCTTCTAGATTTATTCAAAGTGGCGATGTGGGTGTGACGGACCCTGAAAACATGTTCATGTCGAGAGGGAAAGCATGATTCTAACAATTCGAATGTTTTAGTGTTTTGCAGTGAAAAATCTACAGGTGCTACGTAGCTTGTGTGAAGTTTTGTGTTCTTTCAGCCAGAGAATTATGGATTCTTCTCCTTCTACTCAATGGATCCTTACACCCTTCAATTATCTTGATTGGAGGGAAGATATGCAGCTAGCCTTACACAAGCTTGGCTACTATAGGATAATACTTGGAAGGGAGGTTGTGCCCCATCAGCCAGTTGAAAAGAACAAGTTTCTGAAGCGCTTAGATGAAGCCTTCGGTTATCTATGCACTCATATTTCCAGAGATCTCCTCTTCCACCTTGAAGGTTTGAGGACACCCAGAGAATCCTGAGAGAAGCTTGAGAACTTGTTTGGCAAACAAGATGAGCTTCGGGGACACCTCTTGGAGAATGAGCTGGTAGCCTTATATCCCAACAATTTCGAAACAATAGAGCAATTCTTTACTAAATTCAAGTCTCTGGCACTCCAATGCAGACAATGCAAAATTGAGAGGAAGGATGAGCAAAATGTCCTTTCCATTCTCAGCAAATTCAGCCTAGAGTATTCTGTATTTGTTCCAATCTTCCATTTGAAAAGGGATTCCTTTCCGAATTGGAAAATCCCTTCTCTATATTCCTTTTCTGAGTCCTTGATCAAGGAGCAAGAGAAATTGATTCGAATGGGAGTCATTGAGACCTCCAAAGATCAAGCTCTCCTGGTGACAGACTCTTCCAAAGCGCAAGCCAAAGGGAAATAAAAGAAGAAGGAGCCTAAAGCAGCTGATTCGAAGCCTAAACAAAATCAACAGACTTCTGAAGGAGCCTTTGGCTCTAAGAAGAAGAAATTTGAAAAGAAATTATGTCCATATTGTGCAAAGGGTTTTCATCTTGAAGATCATTGTATGAATAATCAAATAGATCAATTGATTGCTCTCCTCAAATAGAACAACATTTCTCTCCCACAAGAAGCAAAGAAGTCTAATAATGGACATGAAAGGTGTCATGCTTTGAAAGCTGGACCACCTTGGTCAACAACCTATTTGATTGATTCTGGACCATCCAACCACATGGTTGCATCCAAGAATTTCTTCTCTACCCTCAACATCTAAGGAGGGCCTACTATTCACAAGTGAGATGATTCTCAAATTCCAGTAGTAGGAAAAGGCACCATCAAAGTACAACATGGTGTGTTCCGAGATGTACTCTATGTGCCTTCTCTTGTAAGTAATATGTTGTCTGTATAACAGATGACTCACATGGGTTCACCAAAGCAAGTGTTTTTTGGACCTGACTCAGTGGAGATCATAAAAATATCAACTGGGGAGATTGTAGCGAAAGATATTGCTGATCATGCCTCCAAGGCATACATTTTCTCTCACTTCATGCCATTGATAGTTCCAACATCACCACAGCTTCCATTCAAAGCAGATGATGGTATAAACATTCCTTCACTTCCTATTGTAGATTCAGTTCTATTTTCTGATAGTTCAGATTCAGATTCACAGGTGTTTTATGATGATGGGGTCTGATCCTCAATCATTCAAGGAAGCTTGCCATAATACTAGATGGTAGGAAGCCATGGATGAGGAGTTTGATTTGCTCCATGACAATAGAACTTGGGAACTTGTCTCCTTACCTCCAGGAAGGAAGCTTGTTCAGTGCAAATGGATCTAAAAAACCAAGATAAATGCAGATGGAACCACAACCAAGTACAAGGCTCGGTTGGTGGCCAAAGGATACTTTCAGGTTCAAATCTTGGACTACAAAGAGACATTCGCTCCAGTAGCTAGAATGGATTCCATCAGGCTTATCTTGGCTATTGCATCCTCCAAAAGATGGGAGGTACATCACATGGATGTGAAAAGTGCCTTCCTGCATGGAGATTTGGAGGAGGAGATATATATGAAACAACCTGAGGGGTTTATTGATGATCCTTCCTTAGTTTGCAGACTGAGGAAATCACTGTATGGACTCAAACAAGCCCCAAGGGCATGGTACTCCAAGATGGATGTCTTTCTCATATCTTAAAAATTTGAAAGGTACAAATTAGATTGCAATGTCTATATGAAGAAGGAGGGCTTCTTGCTTCTAGTGGTATTATAGTGGATGGCTTACTCATTACTAGCAGCTTTGCTGCTAGATTGAGTAGCATCAAGTCTGCTCTAAACAAAGCATTTACTATGACTGACTTAGGACTGTTAAGACAATTCATTGGTCTCAAAGTAACTCAAAAGACTTTGGGAATCATAATCTCACAGTCCAGGTATTCATCAGACATGCTTAAGAGATTCCACATGGAGGATTGCAAGGCAGCCCCTTGCCCTTTTCTATCAGGCATCGGGCTTGAAGAAGGTGGTTCCACACCTTTGGTAGATAACACTCTCTATAGACAGCTCATTGAGACTAGGCATATCCTATGCCGTGAGTGCTGCTGCCAGGTACATGCAAGAGCCACGTGAGTTGCACTGGAAAGTAAGAAAGAGGATCTTGCACTATGTGCAGGGTACTCTAGATTATGGGATCCACTATGCAACAGGAGCTCAACTTGATCTCACAGGATTTGCGGACTCAGACTGGGCAGGAGATGGAAATGATAGGAAATCCACTTCAGGTTTTGTATTCATGATTGGATCTGGGCCAATTTGTTGGTCCAATAAGAAGCAAGCAACACTTGCACTCTCTTCAGCAGAAGCAAAGTATCGTGGAGCGGTGAATGCAACTATTCAGGCAACATGGCTGCATGACATCTTAACAGAGTTCAGGATTCATACTTCATCTATAGTGGATCTTTATTGTGACAACCATAATACAATCAAAATTTCCAGTGATCCTATTCAGAAGCAGAGGACAAAGCACATAGAGGTTCACATGCACTGCATTGGGGAACTGGTGCATGATAGAACCATCACACTGCACTACTATCCTACAGAGGATCAGATTGCATATTTCTTTACCAAGTCTTTTACAGAAAAGAGATTTGTTCTTCTCAAGTCTGTTCTAGGCATTAAGGCTTGATTCTTAGTTCCTAATTTCTGCTTATTTTGAGGGGGTTTTTTTCCTATGAGGTTTTCCTCTATTACCTCGGTTGTATTAAGCAACATTTTTATCTCTTAGATTGTACATGGGTGACTTATGGCCTTGTTACGAGGGCCCACAGTTGTCCAAGTTAGGATTCAGGGGGGTGTTAGGATTATTAATCCTCCCTTGGTCAATTATCTATTAGATTATTTTAGCCTAACTTAGAAGTCCTAATTAATTTATTGGGTCCACTAGTACCATTGGGTCCACTTGGTCTAATGGGGCCACATCTACCAGTCACTAGAGTGTGGGGAACATTGCTATAGGTTAACTGCCACTTACTGCATGTGCATGCATCAGTTTGGGCGCCTCCTAGACCAATCCCTACATTTTAGGAGCCACTAGGAGTCTCGACACCAACCTACATTAGTTAGTTAGAGTTAGTACTAGTTAGTCTTAGTTAGCTTCTAGTTACTTTCAGTTAATTCACAATCATTTAGCTAGCGCTAGTTATGCATGGCTGCATGCGGAGTAGGCGCCTTTGCCCACCTACCACACTCAGTTGCACTGAGTTAACTAGTTATTATTGATTGTATGAGTTGGTTGGACATCTGGGAGTTGATCTGTTGGACTCCGATATTGATTGAGACACCATGAGTTAGCTAGTCAGTTAGGTACAGTCAGATCCACTTGGTAGATTCAAATTTCTCCCTAATGCACTTGAATTCTTCCATTATGTAAACTATCTTAACACCAATTTTAATTAAAGACAATGATACTGTAAATTCCTGAGCTACACTCATTTATTTCCTGTGTGGTTTGTTTTTTTTTATTTTGTATCTTCATTCTCCTTTTACTGCAATCATAATCCAGAACTATCTGCTTGAAGATCTAAATGGCACTTCAATTCTAATAGGTTTTAGGATGACCAAAAAATAAGTGGTAGTTTTAAGATAACCACAAACCAATGGTTTCTCTATAACATGGATCTATCTTTGTCTTCTAGAGATAGCTTTGGCCTTGGTTCTAGATCTAGGCACTGGCACCAATTTTGGCTATGGCTCATGGTCACTTGTTCTTGCAGTGCAAAATTATAGTTAGTGAGCAATTTGTCTTATTGATAGAGCTTCAAAACTTGAATCTTGACTGTCAATCCATAATATCCCCCCCTTGTTAGATATAAGGTGAGAACCATGGATAATTGTTACTGCAAGATGTGTAATTACTCGAGACTTATTTTTTTTGTATGACTAATCTATGTTCTAGGTTGTTGATGACCATCACTAAGAATTGATCCACACATAATGGATCTTTAATGTTGTAGATTTCTTCACTGTTGAACATCCATATGAAGAATGGTTATGCTTTACACAATGGTGACAAGGATGAAAATCCAAACCTTGATCCTCCATGTGGCCAATTCGATGACAATGTTGGCATTGGTGTTGAGCTAGAACAAGTGAAGATTAATCTTCTTGAAGGAATTCAAAACTTTGGAATTGGATTGGTTTTGAAAAATATAGAATATGAAATGTCACTTCCTTGGAATATAGAACTTTGAAATTAGATTAGTTTGGAATAATCCATAATATGAAGGCCACTTTCTTATTATATCTGATACATGTTCTATGTTTGTTGTTCCTAATTTCTTCCCAAGGTTGGATGATAGGTTTAGAAAGATTACACTCAATATGTTAATGACAAGTTTTATCTTTTGCATCTAATGTTGTTTCACTTAATTGATCATCTATTAACATTTGATATGAATCATTATCGAACTAAAAAAGAGATATGTTTTGAATAGGAACTAGTTTAGAATGTTGATTCCTTCTGTTACAAAGATAAATAGAAAATAAAATAATAATTAATAATAGTTTAGTATAATTAGTGAAACATTAATTATAAATATGAGGATGTGACCCTCCATGTAAATGGCCAACCCGATATTTAAAGGTGGCCTACCCATTTGTAGATCATCCATTAATTATTCAATATTCAATTCTTCTCAAATATGGAAGTTCGATTCGCTTCTTGAAGTCAAACAACCGGATACAGTTGTGACATTGGTTTCAGAGCGGATTCACTCCTATTCTGAGCTCGGATTTGACTTCAAAACCCTCAGCTGCCATCCTCATAAACCTTAAATTTTTATTAAAAAATGTGTAATAATATTTATATTGATATATCAATTATTTTATAAAAATAATAATACCTTACTTAAAATATTATTATTAAATTTTTTATATTAATCGTTGTTATTTTAATAATAATAATAATAATAATTTATTAAAATAATTAGGCTTATAAAAAACCATTAAGTGTCATTAGCCTCCATATAAGGCAAAATAACGTCAAAATACACGCCTTTGCATACTAGGACCAAAACCATGACGGAATTAAAAGACTAAATTTAGAAATTGGAGAAGGACATCAAGGCCCTCGTCGCCAACCAAAAAAGTTGGAAGGAAGAAATGAAAAATAACAATGCAATGCTTATGAAAGAAGTCAAAGAAGAAGTTGTTTTGTTATTAGAAAGAAGGCTAGATAAAAAATTGGGCGTCATGAACAAGAAACAAAAAGACCTAGATGGCAAAATGAGTACCATGACACACGACATAAACACCATAACACATAACTTGAGCACCATGACGCAGAACCATAATACATTAGTGGAAGTGTTACAAAAGCTAATACCTAGTAAAAACATGTCAACAATCCAGACATGTTAGGATGCCTCATCTCACATTTCCACACAGGAAGCACTCGTCAAGAATCAAGAAGGTTTGGAAAAAGAAAGAAAGATTAGCAATGTGACCCTTAAACAAGAGATTGAAACAAAAGTACTTCCAGACATGGAGGCACGATTAAACAACAAAATATACGCTATCATTAAGATAGTAGAGAAGGGAAATGATAAAAATCACCGCAAACAACAAAGTAGTTTGAATATGACAGTTGCATCATCTAGTAGCTCCGAGCCAACATCAAATCATACAACAAAAATCAACCAATATCATCCTTACATAATGTACCCACCTAAGGAAAAAATAAAGTAGTCGAAATACAATGGGAATGAAGACCAATGTGTTGCTTGGTTAAACAAAGTGGAGGAGTACCTCGACATATACAACATTACATCTGACGAAGAGAAGGTGAAATATGTGTCAATGCATATGGAAGGGTACGCCTATAATTGGTAGATGTGGTGGAAGGGAGACAATTTTTCCTACACCTGGAACTTGTTCAAAAATGATTTTTTAAAAGGTTTCAAGGAATCGCAGAAGATCAATTTTTCAGAAACCTTACTAGATTACAACAAGAAGGAAGCGTCGAGGAATTCACAGATCAATGGGGATCCCTGTCCACATGAGTATTTGGGTTATCTGTCAAACAATGTCTCGAAACCTATTTAGGAGGTCTTAAACCATACCTCCAAAAAGATTTAAAGATACATGATATACCAAACGTAGAACCAACAAGACATAAAGCAAAAGCAGCATAACCCAAATTGGAAGGAATAAAGACAAGATGCGATAACAACTATTGACAAGAAAAAGAGACACAATGTAGATATTGTGTAAATATTTGGTTACCCGGTCATCAATGCCACAAAGCTCAATCATATACCTATGAAGTTGAAAATAGGTCGAAAATATCTACCAGTTACTTTGATAATGTCATAAAAAAGAAAAACACGTCGTCGATGAGGTGATGATTGGATCCCCAGCCATAAATGTAGGAACAATAAGACAGTACAGTGCAAAATCATCAATGGAAAATAAGTGCAAGTCTCTGCAGAAGAAATCTCGTTCGATTCTAATACCGACAGAAAATCATAATGAAGGACGACATCGGTAAAATCAAGCTTTGAGGACAAAGCTTTCCCAAGGGAATGCAATGTTGCAAAGATAAATATAAAATAAAATAATAATTAATAGTAGTTTAGGATAATTAATGAAACATTAATTGTAAATATGAGGACGTGACCCTCCATGTAAATGACCAACCTCATATTTAAAGGTGGCTTACCCATTTGTAAATTATCCCTTAATTATTCAATATTCAATTCTTCTCAAATATGGAAGTCGGATTCACTTTTTGAAGTCAAACAACCAGATACGGTTGTGACACCTTCGTTGTATTTCATCACATTGGAGTGGTGATTGGGTCTGAAGAAGTTCCACTTTGTCTTGCAAGGCATGTAAACAAGTTAGCACATATTGGAAATTTGCTTTGTTGATTGTAATTGTCATCAATAGTTGTGAGTATTAGATTGTTTAGTAAGTTTAATAATTTTTCAATTCGAACCCTTTGAAACATTGATTGAGATCTCGAATGGCTTCTTGCAACTCCACTTTTTAACAATAAAACTCGGTAATTGAAAATCCAAGTAAAAAATTGAAAGATGTAGGGTTCTACCAAATGTGTTTGATACAATTAAAAAATACTCACAAAAATGACTATTTGCAAGTTATAATTTAATGTTGATAATGAAGTTAAATTGATCTTCAAAAATAAATGTTTTACCTTTGAAATCTTTGACTATTTGAGGATGCTCTATTGTGGTGCCAAGACCACTAAATGCATTAACAAGCTCTTTGCATTCATGGTCAAGCTTCACTCCTTCATCGAATGCATTTGCAGCTTAATCAAAACACTATACCTTTTAATCACATGTATTTAGGTGAATCCATGACGATGGATAACACTTTTTGGCCAAAAGTGACAATGAAAATATGTTTTATTTATTTATTTATTAAATTGAAGCTCTCAAAACTCATATATGCCTTGTGAATTACGACATGCAACATAAAACAAATTGTAGGTAATTATGTTGTCTTTCTACCTATATTTAAAATTTTTTTATAATATTATTTAATATGTTGAAATTTTATTTAATGATAGGCTTGTTCTTGTAAATTTTAGGAATAANATATATATATATATATATATATATATATATATATTTTTTTTTTTTTAAATTTATGTTAGAAAATTATTTTTTTCTTAATTTTTGAAACTGACTGTTGAAAATTTTAATTGTATTTCGTACACATGTGTGCATGCAATTTTTTTAACTGGTTACAACAATTGAAAAGAAAAAAATATTCTTTTGAATATGACACATTGATCTTGGGCATACATATTTTTTGAGTTTTTTTGGTTGTGTACTTTTTATGTTTTTGATTTTTCTTGTGCTAATTCAAAGTTGTGGACATGGTTTTGTAAGTGTAAGTTTGAAAATAAAATTATATATATATGTGTGTGTGTGTGTGTGTGTGTGTATGCCAATGGATAGACGATTCGTTGATGAATCCATCCGTATGAAGTTCGTCACCTAAGGTGCATCCCAGGACAAGGTTTAGGCCTAGCAAAGACGCCAATGAAATTAAATTTGCATGAAAGAGGGGTAAAATTTTGTTTTAAATCCATTGATCGAGCTATTAGCTCGATCGACATTTTAAAAACTCTCGATTGAGGATTATAAAAACTTTTTAAATACCTCGTTCGAGAGTTAAATCTCAGTTAAGAAAATAGCTCGACATGGCTATTTGAAAAAGCTCAATCGAGCTATTCTCTATAATATTGTGAAAGTACACAATTGAATGCATATTAGAATATGATATTCATATAGTTCAATAGCTTGATCTAACTATTGAATAGCTAGATCTAGCTTTCAATAGCTAGATCGTGCTATTAAATAGCTAGATTGAGCTATTGAACTGCATGAATATTATATTCTCATAATATGCATTATATTATTGTTTAATTTCAAATAATGTAGAAAATAGCTCGATCGAGCTATTTCCTATCCCAATCTTTTTCCAATAGCTCAATTGAGGGTCATTTAAACCCTCGAACGAGTTATTGGAAAAAGCTTGATCGAGGTTTAGGAGAGAGGAGCCAAGGACGGAATGGGGTGACAAATAGTGGAGATAGTTGTGATGTTGGTTGACCTCAATCTTAAAATTCTAGCTACCATAAATGGTTCTTAAAAGTACTTTTTTTCTTTCTTTTATTCTAGGGAATGGCTAGTACTTTTTTTTTTCTTTTATTCTAGGGAATGGCTAGGGATCCAATCCCGCTACCACTATAAACCTAAGTGCCCCATTGCCGCCCGTAAGTATGGATACGGCTAAACCCAGGTGTGATTTGAACTCATAAGCTCTATTTAAAACATGTGACTTCATATGAAGTGAATCACCAATGATCCACACCCATGCGGACTGCTCATAAAAGTACTTTATGTGCAAAGTAATTGTCAATATTTTCATGTTTTTAAAATTATTTTTCAAAAAAATTTCTTCTACATTTTGAAATAAAATGAATATTTGAAATTTAAAATATCATTTTAAGTCACATCAATAATCAAGCATTGGTCCCAATAAAAAACACACTAAAACACACTAGGGCTAGACAACTTGGAACCTTGTGGTTGACATGACATCATTTTAGATTCATCGCACCTCAAAACCAATCTGGTAAATAAAGAACACGCCAAAATATATGCCATAAAAAATTGGAGAAAAAACAAGCTTGGAAACATGAAAAATTAAGCTACACCACTACTGATAAAAAAAAATGCACAGCCAATGGCTCCTCTCCCTATTTAAATCCTTGATCAAGCTTTTGAAAGCTCAATCGAAAATTTAAATAAACCACCTCCTACAACAAAGTGTTAACCATCTTAATAAAAACATCCATTTGCAATTCCTCAAACAATTACTACTCTGATTCCACAATAATTCTCCCCCTAGGATCAATAAACTTTAACAACCACCCAAATTCTCTAAGATAAAAACTACCTCGATTGAATACCTTTAATGAGTTATCAAAAAAATGATGCTGGCTTATCAATCTTTGACAGTGAACTCCTTCGAAAATTACTTTGTGGGCATTGTCTTTATGTTGGTGGAGCAATTCCAAAACGACAACTTCACTTCTAAAATCTCGACCTAACACCTTCCCATAATAAAATTCTGCTGGTTCAGTTCCTTTTTCTTTGAAAAGTCGATTCCCATCTAGAGATTCAATTCATCCTTCACAGTTCTACCAAGAACAACATAACTTTATTCTCACAAACCTGTACTCGATTCCAATGTCTTCTGGTGGGTAAAATCCCCACGATAGGTCACAGTCATGAAATTTATACACAGTTCAATATCTGTTCACATGCCACAATTTTGTAGTTTGATTCAACTAAACAAAATAACTCAGGATCCGGCAACCCACATTGGAGAAGCAGTGATTGACAAATGCTTCTCCACACGTAGAAATCCCATTAGTATCTCTTCAGCTCTGTCTTGTCAACTAGAAGACAAACAGAAAACACAACTTGAAATTTGCAAAGCAACTGGGCTCACTTAGGTAACTTTGGGTAAAGCCTACAAAGAGTTACTTGAAAATTGGAATGATATGTTGCCCAGCAATTACACCCCAACAATTCCTCCAAAGAAGGCGTTTCCAATGAAAACGGTGGCATTGGGTCGTACCTATGCTGCAACTGTTATGTTAATGGCGGATTTTTTAATGTTACTTCTACCTTAGACTCTTCAGTGATTGCGACATAGGGTTTTTCCAGTGCCATAGTTCTCCCAGACGTTACCTATGATGTTGGATAATGCTCGAGTAATTCTACTTTGCAATCCTGTGGTCAGGTTTTAGATTCTTTCACGTGAAAATATGCAATTACATTCGAGAGCTTCAGGGCATCCACCCCATCCTTGGATGGCAAGGGCATTGGTCACTTGTTTGTAGCACCGAGTCTTACACACGGGGGAATATTGACTCCAAAAAAGGATGGGTAAAAACCCAAAATATTCACATAGCAATTATATTCAAGATACAGAACAGGGAAGAGAACAAGTTGATCCAGGTATGAACACCTCTGGTGGTTTAAATTTATGAGGCAGAGCCAACTCATCATCTGAGTTTGAATCCCAACAAGTTTTCAATCTTATTTCTTCACTTATGTGACCATCACTTGATGCAATGAGTGTTAATTGGTCAACTATACTAATGAGATATGGGTCATAGATTAATGACTTACATTACGTAGATAATTCCGAAAAAGATATATCATAAGTTGGACTACAAAAACCCCTTAATACTTAAATAAAAATAGTCATACTTAAATAAAAATAGTCAAGGGAGATATCATTGAATAGTTCATAAGGTTCAATACTCGCTAAGGTTTTGCAAATAGGGTAGGGAGCTAAGTGGGCTTCATTATGAGGAAAAATCCACAGTTAAGTGTGCTTGAGCCAGAGGAATCTTGGGATGGGTGGCCTCCCAAGAAGCCTTGGTTATTGGGTGCAAGCTTAGGAAGTGACGATTGGTGCTATGTAATTCATTTTGCTAGCCTCGATCCCACTTCTTCACCCTTGTGAGCATCACCCGATGCAATGAGTGTTAAGTGGGCTATTACAAACCATGAGAAATTGGCCAGTTAGGAATGTACTCATGGGATATGGGTTGTAGATCTAAAAAACGATTCATATATTGGACTACAAAACCCCTTAATACTTAGAGAAAATAATTCCAACAAAAAGAGAAATAGGAACTCAAGTTTCTTATTCATAGGGCCGCCATCAACTAACAAAACCTTCTTGTAGTTCTCCAACTGATAAACATACTTCGCTACTTCCTTTGTTTTGTGTGCAATCTTATGCTTGGGTCTCAAAATAGCATTGCCATCTTCTGTAGTCGAGAGGAATCTAATGGACAGGGAAAAAAATTTCCCAGACAATTAAATTCTCTTCCCGAGAGAAAGGAAAAACTCTCATGGATAGTAAGTGAATTTAGAGGAGGGTTTTTCACAATAAATCCTTCATGCTATGGACAATTACCATGGATTCTTTCATGTTTTAATAAGAATTATAGGGACTTTGATATCATTTGGAATTCATAAATAAAAAATATGCAAAGATATATATCATTAAGATGATACACATAATACATCAAGATATTGTAGCGATTTTAACCTAAAAATTGAATCAGAACAATTATATAAAACTTCGATACTTCAAAAATACTTAAAAGACATTCACCATAAAGAATACAAGCATATAGAGAAAGACCCTTAAAGTAGGGTATCACCATAAAGTAATATTTATGAAAATAATCACTTCACAAACCATACTTGTTACAATATAATTCTTCCAACAAAACTCATACAATAATATTCATATATATTTATATTTTTTCATAAATATATTTAAGGGCCTATGCCAACTACCCAAGTATTATTATATTATTTTCTTAAATATCTAGTGGGACTATTTACTATCCACCAACTACCAAGTGGGCTTATTCCATAATTATGGTCACACAACATACATTGTTTTCTTGGGTATCTTCCTAAGTACCCTTTATTATCCTTCCAAGATAAATTGTATATATGACTGTTACTTTCATTTTCCAAGAGATCTCTTAAACTTCAATGTGACTCTTCATATTCACCTACGATAAATATGAATAATAATAATAATACAATAAACTTTTACCGATAGATTTCAATAATACCTCTTATAACATCATTAAGTTGCTATTATCCTTAAATAATTATATTACCCCAATAATTATATCTTCGCAATCCTTATTTTATAGTAGATATTCAAACTTTCAATATGTTATTGTTTAGGCACCAACAACAAACTCCCTTAAATATAAGGGAGGCAAATATGTTCGATGATCACTGGAATTGCCCACACATAAAGCTTTCCACAATGCCACTATCGAAATAGGTTGTTTTGGCAAGTTTTTGTTGGTACACTTATAATGCCAAGTATGATGCCTAGTAGTATTCACCCTGTTATGCACTACAATTTGTCAATTAGGTTACAAAGAGATATTGCATGATTATTGGAAGGCATGTAGATAGCAACACGAAGGATTTGATAAAATATGTGTAGTCTTTTCTCTTAATTTGCAGTTACTCATTAACAACTATAATCAAATTAACATCAATGCATTAATTATTATTTTCTATTCTACTACTCCAACTTGTACGCACGATGCCTTTTCCAATCACAATAATGCTCCCTTTGCATATCCTTTATTCAATTTTTATTATTATTATCATTTCTATGATATTTGATATTTAGCATTAAAATCACCCTATTCTTTTTTTAATAGAAACTAGAGAAAATATTTATATAAAAAAAAGTTGAGCACAATCATATTTACAAAAGGAAAGACCAGCATATCAAACTCTTTTGAAGAGGAAAAAATGAGCTGTCTATACTAATTACAAATTTCAGGAAAGTTCTTTGATGTCTTTTAAAATAACTTATATCCATTGTAGGGTAAATTTTAACAAACTGCCTGTTAAGAAAAATGCAAAAAACATATAAAAGCCATAACATAACAAAACCTACGGCTTCTTCTTGTCTCCCGGCCCTTAAACTGGCTACACTACAGAAGTTTCTTCCATAGGATGGTCTTGAACTGGAATTTCCTGGCAATGACTGCATTGGTTCATGCTTATCAATTTCTGCACTTCCTCTTTAATAAAATATACAATTCCCATGAGTTTGTGCAGGTCCCTGCTGTTATCATCAATCCTTGACTCATGACATCCCATTTGGTTAACCAAATACTTCATGTCTGCCGTTGCTACCCTGCCCTCTTTAACACCTGTGTTCAAAAGCTCATATATCCAGTGTATATGAACTTTTACATTTTGTAATGTGGATTGAATATCATTAAGGCTCACGTTCCTACCGTTGTTTGCCATTGAATGCTGAGGGATGCGAAGGTTCGAGAGAGCAGAGGGAGCAAGCAAAACCCGCGAAGGGTTGATCGGGTTGCTACCTATTTCTTCACCATAGAAGAGACCTACAAAAGAAAGTTGTAAATCCAAAACTTTTGTTGCATACCAAAACTCGGACGACCTGCATAGTTCCTCTTTGAATTCACGATCCCCATTTGAAAGCAGAGAGAACATATTCATCCCACAACCCTCTTCCATGACGTGTGCAACCATTCGTTTCGAAATGGCAAAGAGCTGGAGGTCTGCCTTCGCATTTAAGCCCATCACATGGGCGCTTAAGCCACCTATCCTGTGTGGAGAACATCTGTCCATCGGAGGCCTGAAAGGTGGTCGAAAAAGAGATGGGCGGGAGGACCAAACAAACTTCCTCCCCCTCAAGCCTTTGTTAAGGGAATTAGGGACATGTTTAATTTTTTTTATATCCTTTGATTGTTACAATGCCCATGTTATTCCTTACTCCAAGGTTAGCGTATTTGTCCGCTATGGATTTATTGCCTCTGAGTATATGGAAGTAAGAAACCTGGAGATTTGTAGTGAGGCTTCAGATACGATCGTAAATTATTCTGCAATTGGCTGCGCCATGATAGTAGCCGATTCTCATTTTCTGAATGACTTGCTTCGAATCTCCAAAAACAATGAGATTTGAAATATTGTTTTGTCTTGTCAAATCCAAACCAAGGAGAAGCAAGAGCCATTCCACTTCGTTGTTGGATATATGTCCTATTCCCAAAGCGTAAGATGTGACTGAGTTTCCTTCGGGATAGAAAATTATCCCACCCGCACTCGCCTCTCCATCAAATCATCCCATTCTTGATGAAGATAAATTTGTTGTTTTATAAATTGAAGAGGTACCTCTCCTTTCCACTGATTTTTTTGTTCATCGTTTGCTAAGTAAGAGCTAAAAATATTTTTAAAGTTGACTTGTTTTTCAATATATGAACTCATCGCCTTTTATATCTTTGGTGTGATAGGTATATTAATAGATCTCAATTAGAAATAATCAAGCAATTAATTTTACCAAAAAAACAAGATAAGAATAAAGTTGTTCAGTACCATTAATTCTGATTTAAGTGAGCTAAGTAAACATACTAAAAAAACATTTAGTACAAGGCATTGGTATGTGACAATACCTTGATCATTGTGTCATGCATGAAATATTACTCAAGTCGCTTTAAAGGAAGTTGTAACACTCAAGAGAAATCAAAGAAAACGATAGCTTTTCTTGCTTCCTGAACGAACGAGTTAGAACTAGAGATATACTATTGAAAACAATTAGTAGGTATCAATTCATAACATGAACCGAGAAGCTATAAAGTCTAGAAACCATAGTTTGACATTTTTTTTAATATTGATGATTGTTGACCTAACCTGAAAACCATAGTACTCTACATGGCATTTATGGTCACCTTTGAAATTTTTTCAACCCCCATAGTTGTCAATTGATGCATAGACATCTCTCAACATTGGTTGACATCAAGTTGTAAATCTATTAGAAAAGTTCGGCCAACTCTATGTTAACAATGAGAAACAAAACCAATGAATATAAAGATCATGATCACAATGGGAAACAAAACCAATCACTATAAAGATCATGATTAGAGTAATGTTCTGTACATAAGTTTTCTTAAAATAATTGTTTAATTACATATGTATGTGTAGTTGTAAAATAAAGTTTCATTAAGATGTGACATTCTTTCCTTACCTGAATATAGTTTTTTTAATTTTTTATACATGATAATTTCATCATGGCTTAGGAAGTCTAATTCAGAGATATAAACATGGTTTTAAGAAAAAAAAAATTTTCATTTCATTTTATTTAGACGTCATATTGAGACAATTATAACAATAGTCTATAAGGTCTTACGTTTTTGTAGAGTCTTATACATACAACAAATATGTTGATCCATAAAAGCTATTCTTAAAGCATATTATAGAGACTAATTATAGCCTAACAAAGATTTGATTTTCAAATATTCTAGTCATACTAAGTAATACATATGATTTGGACAATTCTTTTTTTTTCAAAACTCAACATTCCATTAGGCTTATTAGAAACATTGTGATAGAAAGAACGCTCACAACATCAACCAAATCATTTTTTGGGTGTCCAAACTCAACATTCCATTAGGCTTATTAGAAACATTGTGATAGAAAGAATGCTCACAACATCAATCAAGGAAATTCTTACACAATCAATGAATTCTAAAATTCATTACCAACTTTGAAACCACAAATATTCTAAGAGTCTTAATTGAATTAATTTCTTCATTCTTCTCTCCTCTCCTTACCTTACCTTGTTGCAATCTTTTCACTCTAATTTTAAGCACAAAATTACTTTAAACATTTTTAAACAAAATATTACTAGCAATATCTATGGCTCTACAAAGACTTATATTCTAATACACCTTTCTCCTTTTCAAAATTTCAAATTAACCTCTCTACTTCCTATGCTTTTGTTACAATCTTTCAAACCCTCTCTCTCACTTCAATTATAAAATTAAATACATAACATTACATTAATTTTAAACCAATTACTAATAATAACACCCCACCCGATTTTTAAGAAACCTAAAATCTAATTTGCCCTCCTATTCTTTAGCTTCTTATTAAATTTATGACCATATTTTGTAACAGCACCCCACCCCATTCTTAAACCAATTACTAATAATAACATCCCAACCTATTCTTGAAAAAACCTAAAATCTAATTTGCCCTCCAATTCTTTAGCTTCTTATTAAATTTATAAACCAATTACTAATAATAACACCTCAACCCATTCTTGAAAAAACCTAAAATCTAATTTGCCCTCCAATTCTTTAGCTTCCTAAACTTCACATATGATATGTTTTGTAATAACAACCCAACCCATTCTTGAGAAAACCTAAAATCTAATCTGCCGTCCTAATCTTTAACTTCTTATTATTTTTATGACCTTCACATATGATATGTTTTGATTTTTCTTGTATTTATTTTAAGCTCAATTTTCATTGAAAGCTAACTAAATGAGAAAAGCTAGAAATTCCTCTCTTGCCTTTGGGAAAATAATTTGGAAAAGTTTTAGTCAAATATACGAAAAAAAAATGGAAGTCTTCAACGTAGATGTGGTTCATGGTAAATACTTCTGGTTTTGCGTTGGAAATATTCATGTTTATAAATATGATTTATAAATATGACTTATTAAGTTATTAAGTTAATGTGAAAATGGCTTTATGACTTTTATGTATAATAAACACTTTTACTTAAGTATAATTATTTAATATATTATTGTTAAAGTAAATGAAGAATTTAGTAATACTTTTGGTCAAATTTTATTTTTCTTATGATAGTTTATTTATTTTTGTTTTTTAATATAATATAATAAATTATATATTTTTAAATTTTATTGTCAAATAACTTGTTAAATGAATTTTAAAACTTTGAATAATTAGCCTTACTTTGGTTGGACTAAGATTTCATTACAGACAATCATTATAAAAGAAGCTTTGCAAATTTAGCTGAAAACTTGTTTGGCTTCGAGATAGTCAAGCTTTGTAGTGTTAAAGATCTTATAATTTGTAATGGGCTAAAGAAGTGACCAAATTATATCTAGACAATTTTCACTCATGGGCTCGGTAGTAGTGTGGTAGATTATGCCATATCTAATATCCTTTTATATAACAATATGATCAATCTAGACATTTTTCTCGACCATGAGCTTGACTCATATCTAAACCTCTTGTTGTAACCATCAATTTTGCCATGCATAGAGATCTCACAGAAGTCCATCCTCACAATCAAAAGCATTTGATATTTGATAGAAACAAGGACACTCTTTTCATAAATGATTTAAAAAATAACATGTTTCCTCTTTCTAGTACGGACAATATAGAAGACCTCTATCGTAATTTCGCCATGACCCTCACCTCTTCCATTAACAAGTTCTCCATCGAAATTTCGGGTAAAATGAATAACAAGAAAACCAACCTTTGGTATGATAATGAATGTAAAAATCCTAGAAGAGCCATCAAGGAAGTGACTGGAGAGTCTCTAAACACCGACAAGATAAATAATTACAAAGCCATAGTTAAAAGAAAATAGAGACATTATATAAACAAAAAACAAGAACACCTTGTATACCTCTCTAAGATAGCCCCTGAGAAATTTTGGAGACAAATTCTAACTTGTAAAACTAAAGAGAATAATAAGATTTCTTTGAAAGATTGAGATTCCTATCTTAAAAGGCTCTACAAATCCCAAAATGTCATTAATAACACTCAAAACCTTTTTACAATGAAAGAAGTTTTCTTGTTAGAAGACATCGACTTTGGGGTCAAACGCCTAACAAATGGGAAAGCTAAAGGCATTGAAGGATAACAAGCAAAAATCCTAAAAATTGGAGGAACCATTCTCATTCCTCACATCCACAAGCTCTTCAATATGGAGATCATGCAAGGTTTCCCTATTCCTGGGACTCAAAACCTTGTTATTCCTAACTTTAAAAATGACGATAAAATAACCCCTCTAATTATCAAACCATTATGATTAGCCCTCTTTTACCCAAAATTTATGGTATCATTTTAGAGAACAAAATAAACCTATCGCTTGAAAGTGAAGCTAGGTGAGATAAACAACAGGCGGAGTTTGGAAGGCATCACTCTACCACATACCACCTCATTACGCTTAGGATAATTGTGGAGGTTTGTCGTAATATTAAATCCAATTTCTTTTGTTGCTTTATGTACTTTAGGAAAGCTTTTGATATAGTGTCTAGAAATAACTTGTGGAATATATTAGAAGAGATAAATGTTCCTTTAGAGTTGAGAGCTACTGCTATAAGATTGTACGAGAAAGTCATTTCCAAATATAAGATCATCAAGGGATGGTTGAAAAATATCAATTGTAATATTAGAGTCAAACAAGGACACCTCCTCTCCCTTACCCTTTTCAACATTTACATTGATAATCTAGAGATTTTTTTAGAAGAAGCAGGTTGCGTTGGAACGACCTTAGCTGGAATAGTCATTATCCTCATTCTCTATGGTAATGATATTGTTCTTATGGAAAGGAGCCCCTTTGACCTTGATAAACAATTAAGGATTCTCAAGGATTTCTGCTCTAACATGGGTATGACTATTAATACCGACAAAACTAACGTTATGATTATCAAGTCCAAGAAATACACTTATGCTAATTTTGTTTATGACCAAAAAACTTGGAGGAAGTGTCCTCTTACAAATATCTCAAAATTGATATCCATCACAAGCTCAATTGGAACAATAGTGTTGAGAAAAGGATTAACAGATGGTGAAAAGTTTATTTTGGCGTAGAAAACAATTGTAAATGAACAAATTTGGTGATGTGGGGGATAAAATGAAGTTCCTTTTTGAAACATTTGTCACTCTCATTATCTTGTACGATTGTGAAGTTTGGGGTTGCCACATTTCTCGAGAATCCTAGAGAAAGATGGAGCAAATTAAAAAATGTTTTATCACGTATAACCTCAAAATTAAGACTAATACGTTCTATCATAATCTCCTTATAGAAGCGGGTATTCCCCCCCATCGAATGCATCACTGTGACTAGGTACTTAATGCATGAGAATAAGATTAATAACATGGAAGACCAGATACTCCCTAAAATTGCTTTAAATTTTAGTCAATGCCATATTCGGCTCAAGAGAGGATGGTATAGGGATGCCATGGCTTGGTTAAATCATTAGAGGATCAACGAAAATACCACTTTGCAAAATACAACAACCTTAAAAATACTATTGCATTTAAGCAAAACAAGAATGTGGGACGAGAAAGATAGAGAGGTTAAAAGAAAATTAAGATACTACAAGGAAGTCATTAATCGTAATATGGAAAACCTCTCTGTCTTAACCAGGTCAAAGAAGAAGATTAATATCACCAAGATAAGAACAAACTTCCACGAGCTTCATAGTGAAATGAGGCACTGGGAAATTCCTAAAATACCATGGGAGGAAAGGAATTGTTAGTTCTACGAGTCTATGAGCATTGAGGACAAATCTCACTTTCTTTTAGAGTGCCTTGCGTACACCCACATTCGATCGTAATTTCCTAATCTTTGTTACAACTCTAACCTCCATGATCTTCTAACTTGTCAAAACTATTGTGATTTAGGAGTGCTTCTATCTCAACTTTTTCATCATAAAAATCAAAATTTACAGAAATCCAAATAATTCCTTTATCTTTTCTTAAGGTTCGATAGACCAAATGGATCTCAGTTGATGTTCATCATCACCACCATCATCACCAAAAGATAAACTACAAATCATTTTGAATTTATTACAAAAATAATAAACGGTTTTAAAATCAAACACCCTAATTTTAATATAATCAATAAATATTTACTTGTAAACACAATTTTAAAATATTAAAATATTAGGTATATTAAAAAAAATTGTGATTTTAAAACATAAATAAGATTTTATTTTCAAATTAATTATTTTTTTTCTAAAAATATTATAAATAATAAAAAATTTAAAAATATATATATATTTTTTTTATTTTGATTAATTTTAATAACTAATTATTAAGATTAATAAAAATTGATTAAATACTATTAATTTTTTTTATATTTATTAAATATTATGTATATTCAACTTATTTATTTTTAAAAAATAAATAATTATGATTTAAAAACTAAACAAGATTTCCTTCTCATTTTTTTAATATTATAAATAATAAAAAATTTAAAACTATTTAAAAGATAAATTTTTTTTTGTTAATATTTTAGTTAATCTTAATAATTTTATAGAAAAAATAAATATTTTTCACATGGTTTACAACTTCGAGAATATTGGTCGGGGATCTATATCCGCAGTAATAATTCTAAGGGGCCCATCCGAAGGGGCCTCACCCTATCGTCTCTAGTTTTGGGAGCCTAACCTTAAAAAACCCAGAGAGTTTGATTAGTGAGAATTGAACCTCTAACCTCAATATCAAACAATGCTCGGAAAGAGACTCTAATGAACTAAACTACCCCTTGATAAAAAATAAATAAAATACTTTAAAACATAAATAAATAAAATGTCTATTGAAAAAAATAAATAAACTAGCATAGATCAATTTTAAATCCAGATCTATCAAGCACCAAGAGGGATCAAATTTCTTGAGGTGTACATTTTTTTCTCCATTTGGATCCCTCTCGGTACTTCATAGATCTAGGTTTAAAATGGATCTAAGTTAGTTTAATTCTTTTATTTTATTTTTTATTTAAGCCGATATGTAACTTATATTTTTTAATATTTTTATTTATGTCGGCTAGCATAACATGACTAACATGACAGGATCTCCCCCATACTGGGTTGGAGAGCACCTCGCTTCTCTCGGTGCAATAAGATGTTCACATTTTTCTTAATAACACACATATAACTTAAAACTTTATAAGAAAAAAAAGGATGAACATTAAAGAAAATTTCAATTAAAAATGGGCCTCCTAAGGAAAATAATAAAATAATATTTATTAATTTTGGAGAAAGGAAAGAAAAAAAGTATGCAGAGTGGGTACTCATCACATTTTTTTTAGGTATTTCTTGTTTTTGGGGTAGCGGGGTCCGTCAAAAGTATGCAAAGTGGGTACTCGTTGGATGCATAATTTAATTCTGCAACCAGGGAACTCTCCCACTCGAAATTTGAGTAAAAACACAGGGAGATATGTCGAAAATACGAAAACAAAGTAGTTTGTTTTATGATACCTATCACCAAATTTATATTAAAAATTGTTTAAGACCTATATGGTATTTCAAATTCAAAGCAATTTCATTGGATAAACATGATGACATAGAATTTGAATTAGGGTTGAAAGGCCCATTTTGAGTTGAAATTTCTTCTAATGTCTATTATGTCTTTGAAGTTTATATTTGAAATATTTTCTTTGTTAACAAAGTTTATTAAATTTAGGATTCATTTAAATATATGTTAACCTTAACAAAATTTGATTGTAATTATACTGTTTTTAATTTTTTTCATATTTATATTTTTGTTTAGTATTGAATAAATATCTATGATTTGACACTCGAATGGGGTGCCATAGCGCTAGTGGATGATAGTGTATCATTGAACCAAGAACCTAGCCACTTGGCAACAAGATTGGGTTAAGCGACGTGTGGGAAATTCAATTCTCCTTCGTCCCTCGAAGAACATGACATTTAACATTGGAAGATAATTTTAGTAGAGGCTTAATGAATCCGGCTCGCGATGCTAATAGTCTAGGATAAATGTGAGGCAAATATTATCTACCTGATACCTACTATGATTAATTGGCGAATTAGACTCTTTGTTCTCAGAAAACCTGTGCAACAATATTTATATGGGTTTGATGATCTTAGCAATGCAATTAAGGGCTAATAATGGCAATGCAATTATCTTAATTTTCAGTGGCACTCTTGATCCCTTTGTCTTTGAATCCACAACAACCAAATCTTATTGTCTATAGTGGATGAAAGATGGGAACAACCAGCAAGCCTTTGTTTAACTAGGCGTTCTTCGTTTAGTTAACTAGTTTACAAGGAGCTCTCAAGATATCCAACTAATCTATTGTTTCAACATCATTTATAGAAGTTCCATGTATTTAAAATTGCTCGAAAATATCTTCCATTTCATCAGAATTTAAATACTTCTCGGTGCTTCACTCCAAAGATCGCATTTAGTGCAGTGTACCAAGATTCTCCCCTGACTCCCAACTAGTTGAAAAAAACAATGTTGTTTATTAGGGCTAAGAATAATAACAATAACTTACAATTACCCATTAAAGATTAAATATCTTAATTTATTATTTTTTTCAGCTAAATAAATAAAATTATTAATCAAAATTCTAAGAATTTTCAAAAATTTGTTCCCGAATTTAAATTTATCAAATTACTCTTTGGTTTGGTCTTCCTAACTTGCTTAGACACTGAAAACATGTGGCAAGATTCTTGGTCGACACCAATTTGTTAAAAAGAAAAAACGTTGTTTATCAAGGGTTTGAAATAATATTGATAACAATATAAATGCAAATTACAAATTAGATATTTCTTAATTTATTTTTTTCAACTAAATAAATTAAATTAGTGATTGGAATTTCTAAGAAAAAAGTTTCAAAATGTATTTACCGAATTTAAATTTATCAAATTACTCTTTGGCTCCTACGTTTTATTCTAAAGCACATCATGGACGAGGCGATGGGCCATTGACAAACATTGAAATGTCATGGATGCATGACTTTTTTCCAAGCACGGGAAGAGTATACTAGATAGAGGTACAATACACATTCCAAAAAAATTTACAAGGCAATAAATCTACAACTTTATATAAAGAATATGTTGAGGTACCAAAGAAAATGACAATTTCATACAGCTATGCATATTTAGAAGAATATGGAAAAAACAGTTCAACAATGTCCACATTCCTAAGAGGTAAAAAATGGGGGTTTATGGTACATATGCTTCTCTTAAAGAAAGAAGGGATAAATTAGAAGGGATAGAAAGAGGTATGTCTCTATACAATTATTTGTTAGAACTAGATTACTATTAATTACGAATACTCGTTATCAATATTTTTATATTATTTGTAGATTCTATTATTAAGGCACTTCAAAGACATCACAATCAACAATTAAATGAATGCCCAAAGTTGTACAAACATCAAAATAAGTGTTATGATGCTCCACATAAATACCAAGGTTTGATAATTGATGGCATGGATTATAATAAAACCCTTTTGTCACATTTTGTCCTTACACCAAAGAATTTAAAGGAGGATTTTTTTTTTCAATTTCACTTGTTTGTTTGTATGGTTTTTAATGCTCAAATGTCTCCTAAGGTTTACTTTACAACTCCAAATATTCGCAATGATGCAAATTTGACTATCACCATAATTCACCATGTGCTTACTGATGGGTCTGGTAATCTTCCTAGAGTTCTATATATGCAATTGGATAACACCAACATGCAAAAGAAAAATCAATTTGTGTTTGGTTATCTAAACATGCTTGTTGAATTAACATTTTTTCAAAAGGTGATAGTTGGTTTACACATGACAACATTGATAAAATGTTTATCCGTTTGTAGTTATATTGAGGAGGAAGAATGTTGGGAGCCTACCATCATTAATTGAAACCATTAGAAAAGCATACAGTCTAAAGCTTGTTTTTCACACGTTGGAAGAAACTATTGACATGCAGAGATTTATTCAGGGATAACATGGTGAAGAAAAGTGCATTGAACAACTTAATGACATGAGCTTCCAACATCAATTTCATATAAAAAAGATCGATGGAAAAACACTAGTATGGGGCAAGCAAAGTCTCAACTATTGCAGAATGGGGGCCTTCATCAAGTTTATCATTTGTAAATTTCATCTCAAATCATGAAATGTATGCTTCAAAGTATTGTTATTGCAACCAATTGTTGAGATTCATAATGCATGCCGGCATAATAGAGATGTAGATTCTTCTGAATGCTTGGAAGAAATAAAAAAGTTTATTAAAGATACATATGAGTACTTTGATGTTGCTAATTTTGTTTGGTGGGATCTTTTTCATTGAGCAAAGTGGTATAATCAAGCTCAACAAATGGGTATATATTTGTAAAGAATTCATTTAGTTGGCCACAAAGCATGTCAAAAGAGCATGAAGAAAGAAATGTTGTTGAACAACATGAACCTCAAGGTGTTATTGAGACTTCTTAAGAAGAGGAAAATGAAATGTATATTGGGTCTAGAAGATCATGTGCACAACGTGAAGCCTTGCAAAATTTATGAAGATCAATACAGAAAATGAGGAAGTTATATAAGTTGAGGTACATTGGTATGCAATAGATACACGCCCATTTCATGGTATGCAAAATCCAAAGATAGTGGTTGAGAAACGGATTTGTAGAAGAGAAAAAGAAAGGGTCAAAATGTAAATCATCATCGCATTGACATCTTAAAATTAGAGGATGTTGACATACTTATTTATGACTTCTAGTTGAAAAAAAGACACTCTTCGCTACAAGATAACATAGATTATTAAGAGGTTGTTGGAAGAATAAATAGTTGTAAGATGGGAGTCTGCTAAACCAAGTTATAGATCTAGAAGGAATATGACATCTTAAATGTTGGGGATACATGAAGACCTTGATCGTGCACTCATTGATAATAGAGAAGAATACGGGTCATCAACATATTCATCCAATAATTCATTTGAAGATAGTGTTGATCCCGATGGTGTGCCATAATCCGACAAGTCAGTTTGAATAATTGTATGTAGCATTTTATATATTTTCAATTGATATGATGTGTGTATAAAAACTCTAAGTGAGTGTTTGAATTTACATATGAATCATTTCTATGTTTTTTTGATTAATATAAGATTTGATTATGAGTAATATCATAATTTATTTGATTTGAATATGGACAATGTAACACTATTTTTATTGCATAGTTTGTGTTAAATTCAATGTAATTTGTATTGTATCTTTTTTTTTAAACCGAAATCGAGAAAGAATAAATATTAAAAACGAAAGCTGCGACCGAACCGTCCATCCAAATAGGGTACAAAAAAGGGTGATAAATCAGTAATCCATGTATCAAAATTTTCAACATCTCAAGAGTTTATCCATCTAATTATGTTGGTATCATCTTTTTCAACTAGATTATTAGTATATACGCTTAAAAACATGTTACAACAAAATCGGCATTTGAAGCACATAATCTAAATAAAAACATGATAGTTGGAAAAGCCTTGTAGCCTGAAAAGCTGGGAGCGAGTTGATTGTCATGAAGTTGTTGAGTGGTTGAAACTAGGCTAAGGACGCCGATGATGAGAAACAATCATGTTCATCCCTCTCTGGTCCCTGGTAAGTCTTCGGGGAGACTACATAAAAAGATGCTCTAAGACCCACATGACGGACAAGGGGCACTACCTCACGCTTCAACTTCCTGATGTTTTCTTGAAGTTCCTTGATCATCTCTCCCTGATCACGGTCACAACCCCACAAACATTGAATTTCCACTTCCATCATTGCCATTTTGGAGTTGGCCCTTCCTAGCTTCTCATTTGTTTCTTCATACCTATGAATTTCCCTTTGAATCTTGTCCTCACTTATTTGCTCCACATTTTCCTGCTAGTGTTCTATATTTCACTGAAGAAACCCCACCTTTTCCTCCATATCTACAACTCTCCTTTTGTACCTCTCTGGTGGAATCTGGGAATGCGAGATCGATCCTTCCATGACTCCATCTCTGCACCAAACCATAATTCGACCCCGCTGAACCTCTGAATTCCTGCCAATCCGAGAAGAGTTTGTCCACCAACACTTCTCCCTGCTCTTTGCACTTCGAAGAAACATATTGACAATGGAAAATTCGCCACCCTGCCTCATTGCTATATCTTGTAGAGTCCCACATGCTTCAATGAAGGGATGAATAAATGGGTACATAATCACCTAGGTTTCACTTATTTGCATCGCATACAAGCCTTCAAGGGAAGATACTTGAGAATGATGTCACCTTGCATCATGAAAAAGGAAAGGGTTAACAAATGTATTTTCGACTTGCCTCATGTGTACTTTGGTGGGAACTTGGGTAATCATTAGGGGATGTGGGTCAGGGCTGGATAGCCCCCCAATTTTACACAACCCTTGAATGTAGGAGCATGTAAAGTTGGCTTGAGTGTCCACCACCTTGTTATGTTGTTATGTTTTTGCAAGGTGGGAACTTGGGTAATCATTAGGGGATGTGGGTCAGGGCTGGATAGCCCCCCAATTTTACACAACCCTTGAATGTAGGAGCATGTAAAGTTGGCTTGAGTGTCCACCACCTTGTTATGTTGTTATGTTTTTGCAAGGCATGAACAATTTTTACTTCTTTGGATTTCTCACATCTTATGAGAATTCTGGAGATTTGTCTCTTCATATAAAGATCCTTAGGCGGGGTCTTGTTTTTCATACTTTGGATAATTATTGTTGCCCCAATGATGGTGAGAACCGAGATTCCTTTTTCTAACGTGAGATCAACGCCTTTCCAAAGTGCCAAGGCTTCCACTTTATTATTCATGGTTGTTCCTAATCCCCATGCATACTTCCATTCTTGATATTCTTTGAGGCCAAGAAGAACCCCACCCGCTCCAGCTAGCCTAGTGTTTTGTGTCTTTTATTAAAAGTAAAAAAAAAATATATTTTTAATTATGAGGTGATACCATCATGCCATTATGTATTATACGGTGCTTGCAGTAAGAAATTAACCCTAAAAGAGTGGGCATTTTAAGGTTTATTTTATGATTTTTGTACAATAGTATTAGATTTTTGGACCATGTTTTTAAAACATTTGCAATTTAAAGTGCCCCCCCTCCAAAAAAAAGGGTAAGGAGTAGCACATTTTTCGATTTGGGGTTGTTTTTAATATTTTTGTTGCATTAACAAAACTTGTTAAGGCCATTGTTTGAAAATATTAATCCCAAAATAAGAAAAATAAGGTTCTAATGGTAGCGCTACTTTTTGATTTAGAGGTTGGTTTTAAGGTTTTTCTAATTCTGCTACCAGTAGCATTAGTTTTCAATTCACGGGTTGATTTTAAGGTTTTTGTTAAAAGTAGTAACAGTTGTTAAGGCCACGGTTTAAAAAATGTTTCAATTTTAAGCCCAAAAGAAAAATAAAGGTTCTAATGGTAGCACTATTTTTCGATTTAAAGGTTTATTTTAAGATTTTTATAGCAATGATATTGATTGTTAAGTCCATGGTTTCAAACAAGTTGAAATTTTAAGGCTTGAAAAAGACCGTGCTACTAGTAGCACTAGTTTTCAATTAAAGGGTTGATTTTAATGTTTTTGTTAGCAACAATATGGGATTTTAAATCCACGGTTATATTTTTAACCTTGACAAAAAAAGTTTGTAGCAATTTTTTTTATTCATAGGTTATTTTTAGTATTTTTGATAAAAAATATGAGTTTTTATTGCTAGCGGTCTTGTTTTGATTATAAAGTTATCGTCAAGTTGTATAATGTGTTAATTCCATTAGGAAAATTTTGGATGTGGTATGCAATGGGTCAATGACATATATCGTATGAATACCAATGACAATATGTTTAAGGTTGTAAACTTTTTATTTATTTATAATAAGTGTATATCAATGAAACAATGTGAATATATGCATGTTTTAGTTTGTATGTTAGTGTGTTAATATATATATATATATATATAGTACCCTCGACTACCCAAGTTCCTTGTTTCAAAAAGTGTTGTCCTAGTCCTCGTCCTGAAACCCAAGTACCCTGACAACTTAGTTTTTATCCAATACCTAGGCTTTGTCATTGATGCATCTAGTCTTCATATATATATATATATATATATATATATATATGAATAAATTCAAAGTTCTAAAAGATTGACATATCCCTAACATTTATAATCTTAAGATTTTTTTGGGAGGAATGAATTTTTACAAGAGGCTCATTCATCACTAATCCCATATATTTCCTCTTCAATCAACTCACAAGTAAGAGAATCCTCATATAAAGTACAAATGTAAGTGAACACTTATGCTTGCACTCCTTGACTTGCAACAACCATTTGAGTTAAAGATTGATGCTTATTAAAATGCAATTGGCATAGTTCTTGAGAATGTAGGACATTCACATGCCTACCATTAAAAAACACTATCTCAAGATATGTTGAATTGCAACATGTACAACAATTGGAGTTCTATGTGCTAGTCCAAACACCTGAGCAATTAAATTATCACATACTTGGTTTGAAAAACCATTCTGCACACCGATGTCAAGTTTTGAATTCACAATCTAAAATGTTGGAAAGTATCATTTGAAATGGGCATCCTATATCAAACATTTTCATTTAGTCATTAATCACAATGAGGTAAACATAAATAAGATTGATTGGAAAGGCCTTTACGCCATTGATTCTTAGTTTTTCTTCAATCTTGGAATCCGTCCAACTTACAAGAGTCAACCAAACCTATTTTTTTTGGACTACATCAAAGATGGGTTGTTGTATAAGTTGAATCAACTTTGTATTTTAACAAGACCAAATCGTCTTCTTCTTCTCAAGGTATATTACTTTTCCTTTCTTCCTTTCATAAAGGTCATTCTGGTGTTCAAAAAATGCTCCAACTCCTATAATGGTGATTCTATTGGTCACCCATGAATAAACAAGTGGAAGACTACATTTGGAGATACTCTATGATTAAGCGAAGCCTTTTCATATGAAGCTTGATTATATCGGTCTTTATTTCTTCCCTCCAAACCGTGATAATCCATATCCATAGATTTCATACATAGTTTGCTCACTACTCAAAGGAAACATCCCTGTAGTTTTGTAAACGTTTGGAAATTTAAAAAAATGGAAGTATTGTTCATTGCTAAGTTCATAGATGCTCCAAAAGAGACAAATTTGTTCTTTCAACATGTTTGAAGTCATTTTAAGATTTAACACTTACAATAATTTTTATTGTGACTATAATTGTTTTAGTTTATTTTGTTGGTCCAATAAATTCAAGCGATATACAAAGTACTTCATCATTGGCTTCAGGTACCACCACATATTTAGGTTGGCAATATAGTTTACCTTCACTTAGAAAAATATATTTAAGAATCACTATCATAAGCTTAAACCAACCAGGTGCAGATCATATACCAACACTCAATAAGTCAGTTTCAATGCCTTAGAGATGGATCTCCCACCACAAATTGGTATTCGGGAAGCAATCAATAAAAGTCAACTCAATTTATATGAGTCTTCACATGGAAAAAGAGGTTTCCACCTAGACGCAACAATTTCAAATTTTTAGGTTCATTTAACAAAATATAATGTACATACCAAAACAACTAGATAGAAATACCAGCGCCAACTTGGTTGGACACAAAGGCACCCTACTCAACTAAGTAAAGTAGTTGTCCCAACCAACTTTCAAGCAACAATTCCCTCATCCACAACAAAAATTGAGAACAATTTCCTATAATAAAAGATAAAATAACAAGACTTAGTCATGAAAAGTCAAAGATGAATTATATTTATATTTTACATGTTGCACATCACACCTACCTCACCTCAACTAGTAGTTGTAAACGTTTCACCTAACTTTTATAGGAAATTATATGATGTCTCACCTAAATCCATAAAATATTATTGCCATAACGATTTTTCACTCCCATTATATCTAATGAATATTGAGCTTTCGTATTTGGATATTTATTCACTTTTGTACACTTCTAATACTACTACTAATATATTTTTAAGGTCACTGCCAAGCGAGACACCAATTTGGTGTATGAGACCCCCCTCTACGGAGTGATTTAACTACTAAAGTCTACAGAGGTGTACATACCCTATCCCCCTCTGGATTTGAACCTATGACCTCCTAGGAGGAAACACATCCTCTTAACGGTTATTTGATGCAAGAAACATAAAATCCAATTTCAAATGGTTCAAGAAAGATATATATTACACGACAAAAATTGCAAGAGACCATAGATCGAAAGCTATTTTTTTTTTCATTATCATCGATTACAATTGACGAGAATGATTTTAAAAATGATGTCTCTTTCATATAAGAGTATTTTTTTAATCAAAACAATGCTACCCACATAATATCCCACTCTATTATTGAAAGGGATAATTAATCCCTTCATAATCTTAAGGAAAATTACAAGAAAGACTGTACTCTTCAATGTAATAGCAATTGAAGGAATACTAAATTTTCTAATGTGATTACATTGAAATACTAGACATCATACATAAGTTCAAAGGGCCACATTAAAAGCACGGTAGTAAAAATGTTTTCATCCCAAAAATTGATTTTCATAGAAATGGTTACATATTCCTTATTACTTAGAGGAAGTTCATGCCTAAGTAATAAAACCATGAAACAAATAATTTTTTTCATGTCACATATCATAATCAATAGACATTTCCCTTAATCATACGCTGAATCGGATCTGAAGTTGCATAAAAGCTTCAAGTATTCAAATGTTGAAATTGATTTTTAAGATCAAGGCTTCAAGAATCATATGAATTCCATTGCTCAACTTGAAAACGCATTAAGGTGTGTAATTGACTTATGTTGCAATTTTCCTCTCAAGCAATTTTCCAAAAAGCTCGAAAAGCTAGCATCAACTTAGCTTCTAGATTCTCAACTTTTGTTTTCTTCCTATAACATTGCTCATTGTAAGGCTAATGCAAATTTAAAATATTTTTAAGAAGAAAAAGGGAAGCTAATGTTGCTCATTGTAGAGGTTTTTGTGAATCTGGGAGATTTTCAACATATATTGGATACACCATTTCCATATAATCATCAATTTTGTCTATAGAGGCAAGTATGTGACTGTTAATGGTGTTGGTAAACATGTAAAATGTTCTTTTCCCATGCAACATGTGTATCAGTTAGGATAGTGGGAACTATGGGTCACCTAGATTGAATGAACTATGGGTCACCTAGATTGAATGGAAAGATACACAAATACTTGCAAGTATGTGGGGTTGATAATGTTAAGACAATCATATTTCATAACTATCCATAAGAGAACATGACAAAAAAAACCATAAAATAAGAAGACGAAGTCAGACAAACTTTAAACATATGGTAAGAACCTCTTTTTTGAATGGAAACAATCTCCTAGTTCTTGAATGTGTGCCCTCAAGAAAGATGATCAAAGACAAGTTCTTATCCACCATATCCCTTGATTCCTTTGGAATTAAATCTAGTACGATAATGTCGATATAGTTTCAAAGAAAAAAAGGGTTTCCAAGTTATAAATCAAGCTTGCTAATGATATTGTCACTATACATGTTTCATGGATTCAATAGTTGCACTTGGATTAGATTGAATGATGCGATTAGCTCTAAATGTACAATTGTCCAAACAAATATACCATATTATTTGGCCATATAGAGTCTTGTTAGAATCCTTTTCCCAGACAATAAAAACTTCAGAATCTTATCAACAAGAAAGAAATGTACACATTTGGTTAGCCTATAATATTTGAGGTATGGTTTGGTAATCACTATCAATCTATTTTTTCCAAAATAATGAAATATTGCAACTTACTAGTATCAAGTATGCTGAAATTTCACCCATGAGTTATATTACTATTTGGAGAGAAATAACACAACAACATAAATGAATCAGTTTATTATTATTTTTTATTTACAATGTCCATTACATGTATGTTATGATAACATATATGTACATCGATGTTTACAATACCAGCATAGATTTATATTAAACTTGGATCTACCAAGAACAAAGTGGAATCCTATTTCTTGAGGTGTAAATATTTTTATCTTAACTTTTTTACATGTTTAGAAAAATTCACACCTAATTTGGGTGGATTTATGTTGGTTTTAATTTTTTAGTTACTTTTCATTTGGTTTTAATTTTATATTTTATGACTTAACATGAATTTTGTTTTTTAATTAAATATTTTTCGTAATGTTATGTGTACCTGACAACATCTTCCCCATACTGGGCTATAGAGCACCTCGTTACTCTCGGTGCAATAAAAAAAAATCAATTATAACAATGCAATTAGTCATGGATATTCATCAAAATGCTAACTTGCTTGAACAATGAACCATAAAATAGACTATGTTAAAATACAAATTAAAAGAAAACCATGCATAAACATTGAACAAGAAGATACGCACTTTAAAATACAAGTTAAAAGGAAGAAATGCACAACAACACTCTTAATATTTGTGGCTTGAGAATGAATAAACATTTACGAAGTAAGAGTCATTAAAACCTACATGTTCTCGACGACAGGGACATCATTTATCGCAAAATATTCAATTTATGGCACATGGTAACTAATTGTATTCAATCATGATAACCAAACACGTATTCTCGAGCACAAGCTCTACTGCCCTCCTAGCTTACCTATCCAGAAAATGTGGGCGAGAGCTAAGCATCGAATTGCAAACTCTTAAAGAGTTTGTTAGAGGGTCTGCCCATCGCTAGATGTTGTTGATTAAGTGTTTTGGCCGTTGATCATACCCGTTGCAGACCTTCTAATAGACTCTTTAAGAGTCCGTAACTTGGTACTTAGCTCTCACCCAAAATATATAGCGTCAAGTTACTTGACTGTTTTCATGGTTTTAATGAAAAACCCGATTGACAAGAAATGACATCTTCAACGCTGGGAGGGAGACGCATATTGTATTCGAAACTTAGAAAACATGTAAAGTGACTCCTAAATATCTCCATTCTTTATTAGACTCCATTAGATAAAAAAAATTAAAAAACACCGAAGCCATAGCTAAAATCCCCTGGTAGTCATTTAGCTTGGATAAATTTAGAAATCATATTAACGTGTCGATGCTGTAGGGTTGGATATTCACTCGGCATAACAAATAAGGAAAATTAAATGCATTGCAGTGCTACAGACCTATGTCATATTCATATGTTGATATTGCATCAGTTTTTCACTTGTTGTCACCAGGAATAAATGTGTTGCACTTGTTGTAGATGAGAAGGAAAATTAAATGGGTTGTGTCACCTCTTCAATTGAGTTAATCGACAAGGAAAATTAAACGTTCTATAGTTCTAAAAAGGATTCTAGAAACCACCTATGTTTAATTGAGTTACATAAATATTTATGTAAAATCTAAAGTCTTAAGAATGGGAAATAGTTTTAACGATCTGATTAATTGAATAGTTGTGAAGATTGAGAAAACGTTTGACTGTAAACCAAGTTAACTGCGTTGGAATCTGAGTAGTTCATCTGTGTTTTGGGTGGGAGAAGAACAGGTCCGCGCTAGTGCAAGGTTATGGTGTTATTTGGTTTTGGATTTTCAACCTTTAATGCCATCAATTTTTGGTATCAAAGCGTAAATTTCTTTCCTTGGAAAGAGTTTTGTGAAGGAAAGATTTTAAAAGTCTTCTTAGAAAGGAAAAATATACTTTGGGAAGAAGAAAACAAGTTTGCTTTCAAGGAAAATTTGAAGGAGAAACTGCAACAACAACATATGTTCAAGGAAGTTGGATAGTGAGGCAAGGGTCTTCAAGTTTCAGTTTATTTATGAAAAGAAATATAACAAATTACAGGTTGCAACATGTGAAGTGGTTTGTGGAAGAAGAACCTTTACAACAAGAAGTTGTAGTAATTCCAGCTGAGGTTGGAAGGAAGGAGAGAGATCCAAGGAATTATCAAGTGAAGTGTAGAATCCTATTGAGCAGAGGAAGCTTAGAGAGAAGGTTCTAGAGAGAGGACCTTAAGTTACCAAAAGTACAGGTTCAAGGAAAAGATACTTGGTGAGGTATTGTAGTAGGATGAAAATACTTGCTATTGCAGAGGCTTAGTGTTAGGATTATAATCCTCCCTTGTCCAATTTGGTCAATTATGTCTAAATCAAGAGTATGTCTAAATCGGGAGTCCTTTCAATCTATTTTTAGTCACTAGCACCATTGGGTCCACTTGGACTAATTGGGGCACATGTTCTAGTTACTAAAGTGTGGGGAGCACTAATTGAGGCCAACTTCCACTGATTGCACTTGCATGCATCAGTTTAGGATACTATTAGATAAATCCCTACAAATTAGGAGCCACTAGGAGTGCCGATACCAACATCCATAGTTTGAGTTCAGTTGGTGACTAGTTAAGTTCAGTTAGGAGTTAGTTACATTCAGCTCTAGTCCCTTGCACTCGGTTCTACTTAGTTAACGCTAGGATTGCATGGCTGCATGCAGGTGAGGTGCATTTACTCACCTACCTCAGTTAGTTAGACTAGTTAACACTGAAATAGACACTTGAGTTTGGATTTTAGACAAGGTCAGTTAACCATTTAGTCAAGTAGAGTCCAACCAATTCGAATTTCCTCACCTGGATTCGAATTGCATGAGGCTATTTAACCATTGTACTTCATTGTAATTAATTATCTAATTAATTTTGATTAATGAAATCTTTCACAGTTGCAAGCCATTTTTGCAATGTTTCATTCTTCAATTTATGAGTAAAATTGTGTGATCTTTCTTGTGAGTTGTGTGTTGGTCCATAGATCTTTGTGTTCAATTTTACGTGGTATCAGAGCCTCGGTAGGACAAGGCACTTCTCCTACTACAGATTCATACTTGGATCATTTTTTTTGAGCAAAATTGCTCCTTCCATTACTGCACCAGAAGCAGAGAATTTACCACTTAATATCCCAAGAAAATGAATTGTTGATCAAGCTTGCTTGATCAATTAAGCTGGGTGTGAAGGAAATTCCAAAAGTGCAGACTGCCGACCTTACTTTGTCTATTTGATTGTGTGATTTACAAGTTTATTAGTCTCCTTCAATGCAAGCAGCTCAGTCTCCTTCATTGCATTCACTACAACATTTTAGTCCTCTTCTTTGCATTATAAATGGCTCTTCCAATAGAGCTTATCACTCCCTTCAACTAGCACCAGTGGAAGGAAGACATGGAGATGAAGCTTCGCTCCAAAAGGCTCTTCAGACTCACAATGGAGACAAAAGTAGAGACAATTCATTATGTTGACAAAGAAAAGTATTGGAATAGGCTTGATGAAGCATATGGATGCTTGTGCCTCTCAATCTCTCGAGATCTTCTCTTCCACATCAATGGACTGAAGACTCCCAAGCAGGTTTTGGATAAGCTTGCTTCCTTATTTGATAAGTAGGATGATATGAAGATCTATCAGCTAGAGAATAAGCTGATTTCTCTTCATCCAGCCAATTTCAAAACACTAAATGACTTCTTCACCAAATTCAAGTATCTAGTGTTCCAGCTGAAGCTATGCAAGGTTGAGAAGGAGGATGATCAACTCATCCTTGCCATTCTCTCCAAGCTTGGTGTAGAATACTCAGTATTTATATCAAAATTTCATTCTGTGAAGCTCACTACTCAAAATTGGAAGATTCCTACTTTTAACTCCTTCATTGAATCTCTCACCCAGGAGCATGACAAATTGATCCAAATGGGGATCATTCGATCTTCCAGAGATGAGGCACTGGTTTCTAGAGGACCTAAGGTAGCGAATGATAAAGGGAAGCAAAAGGATGAGTCTCCTGTGGAGAAAAAGTAGTCAAATGAACCTTCAAGTTCGAAGAGAATCAAGAAAAATGGCAAAGGAAAGACCTTCTGTTCTTACTATGGAAGGGGATTTCATCTAGAAAGATCCCGCATGAGAAGAACAATTAATGAGATGACTCTTCTTCTGAAGAAACATAACATTACTGTACCTGCTAGCATAGGGAAGGTTGACCATAGAGAAGACATTGAAGAACATGAAGAAACATGCCATCCATTGAAGGCTATCTATTCAACAACACATTCCTTCCTCATTGATTCTGGAGCTTCCAATCATATGGTTGCATCCAGAGAATCATTCTCTTCTTTACAGTATTTTGATGGTCCTAGTATTTAGATGGGAAATAAAAGTCAAATTCAAGCCAAAGGGAAGGGTTCTATCAAGCTTGAACATGGAAAGTTCAAAGATGTGCTTTATGTTCCCTCCTTAGCTGCAAATCTGCTATCTGTTTACCAGATGAATCATATTGGCTCTCCAAAGTGAGTGACATTTGGTCATGACTCAGCAGAGATTACATATACCTCTACTGGGAACATCATAGCGAAGGGTGCTACAAATCATGCCTCCAAGGCATATGAGTTCTCACACTTCATGCCATTTTCATAACCAGTGCACTCTTAGCAGCCGCTTGAAAGGGAAGGTATAAATATTCCATCTACTTCTTTTGAAGTTTCCACTAGTATCGCAGAACCAGCTATATCAGTTTATGAGATTGAGATTTAGGATGACTTAGACCCAGATCTAGTCCCTATTCCTAAGCGGGAAGCTAGGAAGATGAGTGAAAGTCTATCTGACACAAAGAACCTTGCGCTATGTCATACAATCTCACCTCCTTCCGAGAGATGCAACAAATTCCCTGTGAGATGCTACATGGCAAGGTCTGATCAATTCCACCGCTTCAAGACGAATAGAGTGGATCATATACCTCTTCATCCAGAAATAGGCAAAGGTTACATTCCTCCTTCCTTCCATCATCATTTTGGGAGAAAATGGAGAAGTCTACATGCCAGGTCCCAAGATACCTGTGCATAGATCATCATGCATGCTGCTTCACTACATCATAGAAATTGCAGCAACACATTCTCAAGTTTTTCAAACTTGAATCCTGATTTTATCTACTTAGTTAGAGGGGGGGGGGGTGCGGTTTCCCATGTGTTTTTTCCCCCAGCTCCTTGTATTGAACAGTTACTTTACTTGATGTAAAGGATGACCTATGGTCTTAGTTACCAGGGCCCACAAATTTTCCAATTTAGCATTCAGGGGGGGTGTTAGGATTATAATCCTCCCTAGTCCAATTTGGCCAATTATTTCTAAATCAGGAGTATGTCTAAATCTGGAGTCCTTTCAGTCTATTTTTAGTCACTAGCACTATTGGGTCCACTTGGCCTAATTGGGGCACATGTTCCAGTTACTAAAGTGTGGGGATCACTAATTGAGGCCAACTTCCACTTATTACACTTGCATGCATCAGTTTAGGAGCCTCCTAGATCAATCTACAAATTAGGAGCCACTGGGAGTGCCGATACCAACCTCCATCAGTTGAGTTCAGTTGGTGACTAGTCAAACTCAGTTAGGAGTCAGTTACATTCATTTCTAGTCCCTTACACTCAATTCTACTCAGTTAGCGCTAGGATTGCATGGATGCATGTAGGTGAGGCACATTTACTCACCTACCTCAGTCAGTTAGACTAGTTAACACTGACTTAGACACTTGAGTTTGGATTTTGAACTCCGATGAACTCCGATAATGATTCAGACAAGGTCAGTTAACCATTCAGTCAAGTAGAGTCCAACCAATTCGATTTTTCTCACATGGATTCGAATTTCTTGAGGCTATTTAGCCATTGTACTTCATTTTAATTAATTATATAATTAATTTTGATTAATGAAAGCTTTCACAGTTGCAAGCCATTTTTGCACTGTTTCATTCTTTAATTTATAAGTAAAATTGTGTGATATTTCTTTTGAGTTGTGTGTTGGTCCATAGATCTTTGTGCTCAATTTTACATGGTATCAAAGCCTTGGCAATAAAAGGCACTTCTCCTACTATAGATTCATACTTGGATAATTGTTTTGAGCAAAATTTCTCCTTCTAGTACTGTACCAGAAGTAGAGAATTTACCACTTGATATCCCAAGAAAAGGAATTATTGATCAAGCTTGCTTGATCAACTAAGCTGAGAGTGAAGGAAATTCCAATAGTGCAGACTGTCGACCTTACTTTGTCTGTTTGATTGTGTGATTTATAGGTTTATCAGTCTCCTTCACTATATTCACTACAAGAAGCTCAGTATCCTTCACTGCATTCGCTGTAGCAACTCAATCCTCTTCTTTGCATTCTAAATGGCTCCTCCAATAGACATTCTCACTCCCTTCAACTACCACTAGTGTAAGGAAGACATGGAGATGCAGCTTCGCTCCAAAAGGCTCTTCAGACTCACAATGGAGACATAAGCAAAGCCAATTCATTATGTTGACAAAGAAAAGTACCTATATAGGCTTGATGAAGCATATGGATGCTTGTGCCTCTCAATCTCTTGAGATCTTCTCTTCCACATCAATGGACTGAAGACTCCCAAGCAGGTTTGGGATAAGCTTGCTTCCTTATTTGATAAGCAGGATGATTTGAAGATCTATCAGTTAGAGAATGAGTTGATTTCTCTTCATCCAGCCAATTTTGAAACACTAAATGACTTCTTCACCAAATTCAAGTATCTAGAGTTCCAGCTGAAGTTGTGCAAGTTTGAGAAGGAGGATGATCAACTCATCCTTGCCATTCTCTCCAAGCTTGGTGCAGACTACTCAGTATTTGTATCAAACTTTCATTTTGTACAACTCACTACTCAAAATTGGAAGATGCCTACTCTTAACTCCTTCATTGAATCTCTCACCCAGGAGCATGACAAATTGATCCAAATGGGGATCATTCAATCTTCTAGAGATCAAGCACTGGTTGCTGGAGGACCTAAGGTAGCGAATGATAAAGGGAAGCAAAAGGATGCGTCTCCTGTGGAGAAAGAGCAGTAAAATGAACCTTCAGGTTTGAAGAGAAGTAAGAAGAATGGAAAAGGAAAGACCCTCTGTTCTTACTATGGAAGGGGGTTTCATCTAGAAAGCTCCTGCATGAGAAGAACAATTGATGAGATGACTCTTCTTCTAAAGAAACATAACATTACTGTACCTGCTAGCACAAGGAAGGCTGACCATAGAGAAGACATTGAAGAATATGAAGAAACATGCCATGCACTGAAGGCTAGCTATTCAATAACACAGTCCTTCCTCATTGATTCTAGAGCTTCCAATCATATGGTTGCATTCAGATAATCATTCTCTTCTTTATAGTCTTTTGATGGTCCTAGTATTCAGATGGGCAATAAAAGTCAAATTCGAGCCAAAGGGAAGGGTTCTACCAAGCTTGAACATGGAAAGTTCAAAGATGTGATTTATGTTCCCTCCTTAGCTGCAAATCTGATATCTGTTTACCAGATGAATCATACTGGATCTCCAAAGCGAGTGACATTTGGTCCTAACTTAGTGGAGATCACATATATCTCTACTGGGCACATCATAGCGAAGGGTGCTACAAATCATGCCTCTAAGGCATATGAGTTCTCACACTTCATGCCATATTCAGAACTAGTGCACTCTCAGCAGCCACTTGAAAGGGAAGGTATAAATATTCCATCTACTTCTTTTGCAGTTTCCACTAGTATTGCAGAACCAGCTATATCAGTTTATGAGATTGAGATTTAGGATGACTCAGATCCAGATCTAGTCCCTACTCCCAAGCGGGAAGCTAGGAAGACGATTGAAAATCTATCTGACACAAAGAACCTTGCGCTATGTCATACAATCTAACCTCCTTCAAAGAGATGCAACAAATTCCCTGTGAGATGCTACATGGCAAGGTCTGATCAGTTACATTGCTTCCAGAAGAATAGAGTGGATCATACACCTCTTTATCTAGAAAGAGGAAAAGGTTACATTCCTCCTTCCTTCCATCATTATTTTGGGAGAAGATGGATAAGTCTACATGCCAGGCCCCAAGATAGATGTGCATAGATCATCATGCATGCTTCTCACTACATCACAGAAATTGCAGCAACACATTCTCAAGTTTTTCAAACTTGAATCCTGATTCTATTTGCTTAGTTAGAGGGGGGATTTTTTTCCCATGTGGTTTTTTCTCCAGATCCTTGTGTTGAGCAGTTACTTTACTTGATGTAATGGGTGACCTATGGTCTTAGTTACCAGGGCCCAAAAATTTTCCAAGTTAGCATTAAAGGGGTTGTTAGGATTATAATCCTCCCTAATCCAATTTGGTCAATTATGTCTAAATATGGAGTCCTTTCAGTTTATTTTTAGTCACTAGCACCATTGGATCCACTTGGCCTAATTGGGGCACATGTTCCAGTTACTAAAGTGTGGGGAGCACTAATTGAGGCCAATTTCCACTCATTACACTTACATGCATCAATTTAGGATCCTCCTAGATCAATCCCTACAATTTAGGAGCCAATGGGAGTGTGAATACAAACCTCCATAAGTTGAGTTCAGTTGGTGACTAATCAAGCTTAGTTAGGAGTTAGTTACATTTAGTTCTAGTCCCTTACAGTCAGTTCTACTCAGTTAGAACTAGGATTGCATGGCTGCATGCAGGTGAGGTGCATTTACTCACCTACCTCAGTTAGGTAGACTAGTTAACACTAACTTAGACACTTGAGTCTGGATTTTGAACTCCGATGAACTCCGATAATGATTCAGACAAGGTCAGTTAACCATTCAGTCAAGTAGATTCCAACAAATTCGAATTTCCTCGCATGTATTTGAATTGCATGAGGCTATTTAGCCATTGTAATTAATTATCTAATTACTTTTGATTAATGAAAGCTTTCACAGCTGCAAGCCATTTTTGCATTGTTTCATTCTTCAATTTCTGAGTAAAATTGTGTGATCTTTCTTGTGAGTTGTGTGTTGGTCCATAGATATTTGTGCTCAATTTTACACTTAGTGGACAATGAGAGTTTACAAAAGAAGGAAGAAGGAGAATATTACTAATGATAGTCATAGCATAGGTTCAGAGAGAAGCCACAGAAGAGAGAGAGAAGATGTCAAAGAAAATGGCATGGGCAGGAAAATGAATGGTGAATAATATGACAGAGAGAAAGCTAAGCTAAGAATCCATCTAGATTTGTTGATGGAGTTGTTACATAGGATTAGAGAATACCAGAGGTGTGGTTATGTAATGAGAAAGAAGATGAAGTGGCATAGGCTGGAAGAGAAGAGAGAACATAGGATGCATTTTTAGTTATTAGAAGAGCTTGGGAAGCTTGAGTAGAGAATGGATGTTCAATGGAAGTTGGAGAAGCTCAAAGGAGTTGAGCTACAACAAAAGAAAGTTTCTGGAGAAGAACAAGTTCATTGTAAAGTTGAAAATGGAGCAATGATGTTTGAAACATCAGTTGCGGCTATTAAGCCTTATGATTTTAAAGTTAACAATTTGTGTATGTTTGCAGGTGTATCTCACTATGATGGGAATTTTTTTGATATTGTCATAGAGGAGAAAGAGGGAAGAAAAAATCTAAATTCTGTTCCGAGGGAGGATGAGACAACTAGGTTTCATGAGGAAGTCCATACACAGTTGAAGGTGTTGTCGCCCAAAATTGGCACGCGTGTGCTGAAGCCCAAAAGGTGAGCGCATCGACTCAGTGAAAAATCTCAAGAGAGAGGCCAATGTCACCACACCCTTCTCTCCTCGCTTCAGGTTGGCTCTTCTCCAACTCCAGGGGGGATTCCCTAAGGTAGGATCACTAAGGTAGGTGTAGTGAAGGGCAAGGTGATATACAGAGTCTTCCTTAGAGAAAAATTGGTAACAAAAAGGAAAAGGATTGTTCCTTGAGTGATGGGGAGGAAGGGAGGATCAGTCCTTGAGGGAATATCAGTGTTAGTACCAAAAGGGAGAATGGAGTCAAAAGGGGACTCAGGGAGGCTTTGCATTTCACAACAATGGGATTAAACTGGTACGTTCCACAATCAAAAGCAAGGATAATGTAAGTATAACTGATTACTGTCCATTACTCCTAATACATTTAAAAGCATAACGCCGACAAACAAGTTGACAAACACAAATGTTTCCCCAATGGGATAGATTATAGCCTTCTATGGTAGGTTTTAGTCTATAGCTTATGAAAAACAAAGAAACATGATAGAGATGCCCAAATGAATGAAAAAAGCCAACATGATTGTTTCTTTTATTCAGCTCTGGGAAAAAATCTTCCCAACCATTTTTCCATTCATTACAATGAAGAAGACTTGCTTATTTATATGCCCAAAGGATTTCTCCTTTTCCAAAAACCAAACTAATAAAATAATTGGAAAAAAGGGAAAAAATGCTGAAAATATTCAATTAACTGAGGGGGGGGGGGGATGAATTTGTTAATTTCAGTGCTTAAACAATGTTAAACAATTTTAAAAATTTTATCCCTGAAGTTTTATGACAGTCAATATATTATGAGAGATTCTATGTTCATTATTTACTAGCAAAAACTATGTTGCAATAGATTTAATATGTAAAGCGAACCATCATCATTCAATCACATAAAGTACACATAGACATAGATTTCATGAGGAAACCCATAAAGGGAAAAACCTCTTCTTCTTAGGATGTCAGGTAAGCTTCAAATTCTATACATCTTCTCTTTCTTTGAGCTCCTACTCAAATGAGGCTACAACCTCTGAATTACAAGCACCGACTTGTAGAGAGCACCAAATCTCAAAGTTATTCAACACCCACTAACTCTTGAGGACAACAGTCCTCCCTAGCACCTCCCTACCACCCTTATTTGCTAGAATTACTTTGAATGAATAAAATACATTGATACTGATATAATGATACTTAACACTTCATCTATGTTTTTTTCTTCTGCTCTGCTTCCATTCTACTTCTGTTTGTTGGGAAACAGGGCAGACCCGGGTTTTAATCCTTTTGCTTCGCACCAACAAAAGACCCACAGTGTTGGCCCTTTCGGAAACAACCTGCGTGCAGGTTGCAGTCTCACCCGAAACAGCTATGGGGCGCCGCAGAATCAAGTTTCTGCAAGCAGAGAGGGGTATTACTGTACCTTAGCCTTTACTAAACTTATAATTAATAGTTACAAAGCTTTACCATTCACACATATACAACTTCGCAGATAGATAAACAACCGCGACTTGCTTAACCCACTACAGGGAATTCACAGCGAAGCTTGTTATTAGCAGCGATCTTATTTATCAGATGTATACACTTATTAATGCATAAAAGATAACAAAAATAGAAACAACACAAGAAACCACAACACCAGATATAATGTGGTTCACCCCCAATGTAGGGGCTACGTCCACAAAACTGTGTTTTATTCAACTTGCTACAAAACCACAGTTTTGATCTGCGCACTCAGCTACAGATCCCTTCAATCCTTAAAATCCATGCACACAGTAGCAGGCCTTTGCGCACACAGCTGCAGATCTTTCCTTAATCTTCTTACAAAACCCTCTGCGCACACAGCTGCAGAGGTCGTCCACGCACACAGCTGGGACTTAACCTTTCCTTACAAAATTAGCCTTAGCTTCGCCTTAATTCTTCTTACATCATAAAACCTAACCTTTCATATTTACACAAGCACTTATTTATATAGCGCACTAATTACAAAACCATGGGCTTAAACCATGGGCACCCCGAACCCTAAACCTTGGACTTAAACCATGGGTTTAATACAACAGAAGACTTTAACTCAACTCCAACACCCCTAAGACTATTTTGAGTCAATACCCATGGAGTTACCCATCCTAAGGACCGTTAGGGTGCGCGTTCCAACAGGTCCCTAAGACTCACCAGTGGCCCGTCCCGGGACACTCCTTTGCTATTCGGACAGTAGAATCCTGCTGGCGCACCATCCGAATGGCTGTGTGATGAGGCTGTACATACTGCTGTCGGCTGCTTGATTCCTTATTTTGTAAGATTGATGCTAATGAGGTCGTTTGGATACATCTACAACCCCACCCTTTGCTCGGGTTGCCGACGCTTGACCATCCACAACTTGGGGTCCCCTGGAATTGCGTGTCACATGCTGCATTAGACACATAGCTGCCACGGCTCTGTTATGCCGGAAGGTTTCATGGCGGGGCTCCCCAGAGTCTTCTTGCGAGGCCTTATGGCTTTTGTTGCTCCACGTTAGGGCAAATTTGTGCCTGCCTTCGCTTGATTTAGGGCAAACTTGTGCCTACCTTTGTACCTCAGTCGAATACGACTGTACTGGAGGATTACTCAGAAGGTTCTGCAGACCTCTCTCTCTGAACTCTTGTACCAGCTCCTGGACTTCACAATTGTTTGACATGGCTCCACCCGGGCAAACTCCAACAGTGCTTTGTGGAAAATTTCACAGGCCAATGCAACTTTCTTATAGAATTCCGTTACAGAATCGGTCATCATAGTGTATTAATGATTCCAAATCTGCTTGAATGTCGGAAATCTTGTCACACACGGCCCCAGATTTTCCCAAAATCTCATAATTACGGGTAGTAGGAGTAGCTCACGTGCTGGCGCCGCCAAATCCATTTTGTCCCATCCGTCACATTCTAAGCTGCGACACGTCGTGGACCTACGACATAACAAACGACCTTCTACTTCGACACCGCATGAGCCTACGACCCTCGACCAACCTTCGGCTTCCCATAGTTTATCCTGCAGATGAAATAGACTGCTACATTCCATAATGCGAAGAACAGCTTTTCTTATGGTCTAGTACCCAATTTCAGCTGTTCTTGGTACATAGAGTTTGCTACCTGTGGTTTTAAGTGCCTGGTCTGTCCCTGTATTTTTTTAGACGACTCCCATTTATCATGGAAGGAAAAAGTTCTCCATTTAACTTAGCTAGTTGGACTGCGCCCCCATCAGTCACTTTCCTCACTATATATGGTCCCTTCCAATGTGTCTTGAACTTCCCTGGGAACTTCATAAATTTACTGTCATATAAGAGCACAAGATCACCCTGCTGGAAATGTTTCTTCTTGATGTGTCTGTCATGCCACGCTTTTTCTCGAGCTTTCTGCACCTGTTGCTGGAACCCTGCAATAAATCTATCCTCTTCAAGTTCTAATATCTTTGTCAGTCTTTCTGTCATTACGGTTGGGTCATCCATCTCGGTGAAAGCATATATTCTGAGGCTAGGAACAATGTAATCCATGGGCATAATAGCCTCTTGCCCATAGACCAACCGAAAATGTGTATGGCCTGTCAACTTCTTGCAAGTAGTTCTATAAGCCCATACTACTGCTGGAATTCGAAGATCCCAATAATTTCTGTTAGCATTGCAAACCTTTGTCAAAGCATGCTCAAGGATCGTATTAAAAGCTTCGACAGTCCCATTTGCTTGTGGATGATAGGCTGTACTTTTCTGGTAATACACTTGAAATTCTTTAGTTAGTACTTCAATAGTTTTATTTAGGAAGTGTGATCCTTGATCACTCATAAGAACGCGAGGACACCCAAACCTGGACAAGATGTGGTCAAAGATGAATTTCGCAGCCGTGGCGGCGCTACAGTTCTTGACTGGTTGAGCTTCAGCCCAACAGGTAAGATAGTCAGTTGCTGTAATAATGTATCTCGCTCCAGAATTCTTCGCAGGGGGGTTAATGGGGCCAGCAAAGTCAATAGCCCATTTGTCGAAGGCTTGTAAAGTTACCTGTGGGGCTAGGGGCATTTCATCCCTCCTGGATGGTTTACCTGTTCTCTGACAGACGTCGCAGATGTGGCAATATTCCCTTGCATCTTTGTGAACTGTGGGCCACCATTAGCCGGCTGTCAAGATCTTCTGCGCGGTAGCTTTTCTTGCATAATGACCTCCTGCTGCGCCAGAGTGTGCCTCAACCAAAATTAGGGGCTTTTCGTGCTCCAGGACACATCTGCGCAGTATTTCATCTGGTCCCATTTTATACAACTGTCTCGCTATTAAGGTGAAGTCCGTTGCTCGAATCACCAACTGCTTCTTCTGCTGTGTAGTCATCTCGGGGGGTGGAAAACCTGTAGATAGGTACTGAACAATATCCTGAAAATATTCATCAACTATCTGGACAGCAAATAACTGGGCATCAGGAAGACCTTCGTCCAAGCTGGTAGGTTCTTCACCTGACTCGAGCCTTGACAAGTGGTCAGGTCCTAGGTTAAGTCTTCCAGGCTTGACAATGATCTCAAAATCATATTCCTGGAACATAATCAACCACCTGCATATTCTTCCACCTAGCACAGGCTTGTTAACCAAATACTTCAAAGCAGAATGGTCAGTAAACATCTTAAAATGAGAGCCTAGCAGATAATGTCGAAACTTCTGAAGCTCATATACCATAGCGAGACCTTCGCGTTCTGTTGTAGTATAATTTTTCTCTGCTGTAGACAACTTTCTGCTTGCAAAAGAAATAGGGTGATCAATATTACCTGCACCCGACTGAGCTAGCACAGTACCTAGAGCAATGGAGGATGCATTGACATGTACATGAAAATCCTTGTTCTAATTAGGGAATACTAGGATAGGGGCAGTGACCATTTTTTCCTTCAGAATGTCTAAGTTTGCTTGGCATTCCGGTGTCCATTCGAACTTAATATCTTTCTTCAGCTGCCTTTCCATTGGAGCGGTAATATGAGCATATCCTTGGATGAATTTCCTATAGTAACCGATGTGACCAAGCGTCGTGCGAAGTTGTTTGACAGACTTCGGAGGTGGCAGGTTCACAATAATGGCTATCTTCGCAGGGTCCATCATCAATCCCTGCTTACATACAATGTGACCAAGCAGAATGCCAAAAGGTGCACAAAAAATACATTTTTTTAGATTCAGGGAAATCTGGTGTTGTCGACACTTGTTCAACATAAGTCACAAACTAGTGATATGGTCTTTTACTAGCCCAAAAATAGTCTAGTCATCAAAATAAACTTCTAGGAATTTATGGATATATTCCTTAAACGCGGAGATGACTACTCTAGAAAATATAGTGGGTGCGTTCTTCAATCCAAAGGGCATAACAGTATACTGAAAGGATCCCATTTCAGTGGCAAAGGTTGTCTTATGTCGATCCTCTGGAGCAATTTGGACCTGATGGTAGCCGGAGAAACCATCGGTAAAAGAGTATACTTCTTGACCCCCAACATTGTCGAGCACTTCATCTGTAAAGGGGGTGGGAAAAGGGTCATGTAGACAGGCATCATTTAGTTTCCTTAGATCGACACAGATTCGGATTTCACCCTTAGTCTTCTTCTCCTGTACTACCATAGGACTGACCCACTCAGATTCCTCGACAGGTTCAATTATTCCTGCAGCAAGCATCTTATCCAACTCCGCCTTAACCTTTTCCTTGTCCTTTGGATTCAATCTATAGGGACGCTACTTCACAGGCTTCGCATCAGGTTTCAAAGGGATCTTCATTACCTCGATATCACCCAGGATACCTTTCATTTCAGAGAACTTCGTCGGAAAGAGATCCTGGTATTCGTGGAGAAGTTGGGTTACCTTGCTTACCATCTCATCATCCCAATAGTCGCCAATGGTAGCAAACTTAGGTTGTTCATCGGATCCAATGTTAACTGTGCGCGTCTTGAGGGGCTGAGTCACTTCGGGAATTCGACTGCTAGTCCATGCACGTCGCAGCATCCTTCTGATTCGGGGATATCAAGATTGCGTGAGTCCTCATCCTCGTCAATCGTGAAGTTATAACATTCGACTGCGAGGGCTTCTTGTGCGGTCCAATCCGGTCGGTGTTCTGCTACTTCTTGGTCATTAAATACCTTAGTATGGATTACCCTAATAGCTGCATCTAGAGCTGGATAGACATCCTTAGTAGAGAAAGTATGAATAAAACTATGAAAAAGACAGTCCCAACTTATAGTATCTTGGCGAAGTTCAGCCTCCGCGTACCAGTTCTTCGCTAGTGGTCCCAGCGTGTGTACAAATCTATGTACCCACTCGTCCTGAGGTACATACTTCCATGCCTCGTAGCATTTGGCCAAGTGTTCCTGGGGGCAAGTTTTTCCATCAAACTTGCTTCACGCCTTCTCTGGCTGGTCCTTAAATCGTAGGTAAAGGAGCTTCTGACAGGCTTCCCAGCTAGGGATCTGCTTCTTATGGCCCTTCCACCATCTGACTGCTGTGGCTCTGAATGCTGACTCCAGAGCCTCCATTTTCTGTGGTTCAGGTATCTGAGCTGAGAATTTTACAATACGGTTCAGGGTCTGTCGAACCATCAAACATAGGTATAGTTGTTGGTTGTGAGGTGAGCCATATGAGGGACTTGGTAGTTCGGCCACTTCTGTGCCCATGGTGCTCATATAACTGGTTCTGCCAACTTTCTAGCTCATCTTCAGAGTCCGTTATGCAGGAGCTACCAGACTCCCAACCTGCAGCAAGAGGATCCTCATAATGTTCTTCCTGCGCTGTGATATTGTAGATGGGCTCCAGATCATCTTGATCTTCAGCTCGTAAGGGTTCGGTATACCGTTCTCCTTGTGAGGGGTCCAGGGGTAGGATGACTCTCAAGTCTCTCCCTTCGAAGGTCATCTGTCTCTTCTTTAGGTTAATGACTGCAACATTTTCCATTTCCCATTCAATTCCTAACAAGGCTGGGTAAGGGTTGCTATCATCAATGATCTCAATCACTTCAAAGTCCGCGAAGGTGCTGACTCCGTCAATATCTATTTGGAGATTCAGGAATCTCCCTAGAGGTACAATCTTTTGCTGGTTGGCTAACCTCAACTGTATAGGGGACCAGGCAAGGGTAGGTTTTCCCATTTGTTCCTAGGTTTGTATGGTTAAAACATTTACATCGGACCCTAAGTCCAAAATAACATCGGTCATATCGTATGCTCCTATCTGAGCATTCAATCTCATTTCCCTTCCCGTTCTGATGACTCTATGAACAGTTTTGTCCCGACCACAGCTTTGCTGAGATCCGCAGGAAGCAATGACTTTCTGTAGATCGTTCAGAGCATCCTGATTTCTTAAAAGTTTGAGGCAACTTTGTAAAAAGGAGGATAGTGTACTTACTTTATCCAGCGAAGCTTCTCGTGGTGGCGACGGTAGTTGATGTGGCTGCGCAGGTGCGACTGATGTGATAGGGCCAGCAAAATATTTCTTGACTTCCATGAATGTCTCTTTTTCTCTTACGATATCAAATGCGGGGATTTTCTCAGGAGCCTTACGAACCAGAGCTTCGGCAGGTCGTTTTGCCGTATTCTTTATGTGTGTCGTAGCTCCACTTCGTGTAACGACATTGATGGCTGCAGCAGGTTGGGGCTCAACAGAAATCATCTGGATGTTCTGAGTAGGGGTATTCTGTCTTTCCTGAATCTTAGCTATCAGCTGGGGGCACTGCTCAATCACATGATCTACTGCGCGGCAATACCGACATGTCGTAGTGGGGTTCCGACAGTCCCTAGCAAGGTGCTCGACTTGCTTACAGTTGTAACATACCAGCTGGCCTCTGCCTCTTCCAACCATACCCCCACGGCTTCCAGACGCACCGCTACCGGAGGCACCTCCCTGGTAACCGTAGCTAGCATTACTCGGTCCCTCATTGCGTACCCGGTAGGCGTCATAGGTGCGACACTCATCTTCATTATGTCCTACTGACTTACAGAAGTTACAGTAGGGATTCTTAGGGCCTTGTCCATACCATTGCAACAAGTAACAATTCTCAGGTCGATGCTGACCTGTCATTCTGCAGAGCTCGCAGTATAGGACTTGCGGTGGGAATGGGTTTGGGGCACCAGTATTTAGGTACTTGCTTACCAGAGGGCATCGTTCCTTGGGGTGACCTTTGGTCCGACATTGTGTACACCAAGCCTCTTCTCGACCATATTTTTCCTTCTTCATATCGCGGAGCTCCAAGGCCATCGCTGCTAATTGCGCTTGGATTTGTGCGATACCGGAGTTATCATCAACAGGGGCGGTTTCAAGCTTCATGGCGATTTCCAGGGCCTCTTGCTGGTCAGCAACCTTCTGTTGCATGAGCAGAGTTCTGATATGTGGTATTAATGCTGCAATAAACCACTCCTTGTGCTGCGCAGGGCTAATGGTGAAGCTGACTTGGTCTAGTAGAACTTTGAATCTTTGGTCAAAGTCCCACACTGATTCGCCGCGCCACTGCTGAATCTCTTTCAGTTCAGTGATACTCTGGGATTCTGATTTGGGCTTCTTAAATTCTTTGGTTATTGTTGTCTTGATCTCATCTAAAGTAGGGTTTTGAGTACTGGAGAATTTCATGAACCAGGTCAAAGCCCGGTCCCTGAAGGAAGTAATGAGCTGCACAGTTCTCACAGCCGGGTCTGTAACGTTCTTGGCATTCCACACTGCTTCACATAAAAACCAGAACTGTTCTGGGTCTTCTGATCCCGTTCCTTTGAAGAACTGGCGTTCAGCTTCGCTGAAGGAGGTACTTGTGTCAATGGCAAACTCGGTCACAAAAGCTTCCAACGTTCGCGTCGTCCAGAAATCAACAGCGCGGGAAATCTCATTGTTCACGTGTTTCACAAGATTGACCCTTGCAGGAGTCCACGCAGGAAACTGGCGATCTTGGAAGTTCGTCCTTCGCTCTGTTAACCTGGATAACCACTGGTGCAATTATATGTGGATACTAGCAAAGAAAATTTCATAAGCATCACAAAAAACATACCTTTGCCGGGACTTGAACCCAGGTCTCTCGGGTGAGAGCCGAGTATCCTAACCAACTAGACTACAACAGAACTAATATGTTGGGCAACAGGGTGGACCCGGGTTTTAATCCTTTTGCTTCGCACCAACAAAAGACCCACAGTGTTGGCCCTTTCGGCAACAACCTACGCGCATGTTGCAGTCTCACCCGAAACAGCTATGGGGCGCCGCAGAATCAGGTTTATGCAAGCAGAGAGGGGTATTACTGTACCTTAGCCTTTACTAAACTTATAATTAATAGTTACAAAGCTTTACCATTCACACATATACAACTTCGTAGATAGATAAACAACCGTGACTTGCTTAACCCACTGCAGGGAATTCACAGCGAAGCTTGTTATTAGCAGCGATCTTATTTATCAGATGTATACAGTTATTAATGCATAAAAGATAACAGAAATAGAAACAACACAAGAAACCACAACACCAGATATAACGTGGTTCACCCCTAGTGTAGGGGCTACGTCCAAAAAATTGTGTTTTATTCAACTTGCTACAAAACCACAGTTCTGATCTGCGCACTCAGCTGCATATCCCTTCAATCCTTAAAAGCCGCGCACACAGCAGCAGGCCTCTGCGCACACAGCTGTATATCTTTCCTTAATCTTCTTACAAAACCCTCTGCACACACAGCTGCAGAGGTCGTCCACGCACACAGCTGGGACTTAACCTTTCCTTACAAAATTAGCCTTAGCTTCGCCTTAATTCTTCTTACATCATAAAACCTAACCTTTCATCTTTACACAAGCGCTTATTTATATAGCGCACTAATTACAAAACCATGGGCTTAAACCATGGGCACCCCGAACCCTAAACCTTGGACTTAAACCATGGATTTAATACAACAGAAGACTTTAACTCAACTCCGACACCCCTAAGACTATTTTGAGTCAATACCCGCGGAGTTACCCATCCTAAGGACCGTTAGGGTGCGCATTCCAACACTGTCTTTTCACTTTCTCTGTTTTGTTATACTCAACATTTGTCTTCATTCTTCTTCTGATGTTCTTTCTCTCTGCTCCTCATTAATTTTTCCTCTGCTACACATTTTCTATTTTGTTCATTGTCTAGCCCTTGGTATAGACATCCTTCGTCTCTACACTTCTCTTTGTCTCTCATTCAGATCATTCTTTTGTACTTACAGAGTTCAGTATCTCCTCTGAACAACTAACTTTATTCTGTTCGCTTTAGCTCATATATATTCACATCCCTTCAAGTTGCTTCAGCTTCCCCAACTCTTCGTATCACCGATCAAGAATCAGTTATAATTCTATAACTGCCTATAACTGAAACATATATCATTAGATTGATCGATATTGGCTTAGAATAGAGAAGGAACAGTGACCATTAGATCAGGTTGAATACATAATCTCAACCGTTGTATTATACACATAGCATTTTTTACTTTTCTTCATGTTTTAAGCCTTTATGCACTTCACCGTCGTAGCGGCCATGAACTTGAGAAGACATCTGCTATAGCAGACCAAAAACAATAAGCCTTCCACCCCTCAAGAACCTTCCGCCGTAGCGGCTCAGAATCCGGGAACTATCCGTCGTAGCAGCTCTAACATCTGGTACCATCCACCGTAGTGACCCATAGCGAATTGAAAGTCAGGAACCATCTACTGTAGCGGCTCAAACATCGGGAACCATCCGCTATAGCAGCTTGGAAGACAGGAACCATTTATGCCGTAGCGGCTCGAAATTAAAAATCCACCCGCATCGGAGGCCACCTCTACCATAGTGAATCGAAACCAAACAACCATCCACTATAGTGGCTCGAAACCAATCGAAAGAAGTTCCGATATTCAAACTAAACGCCACCCGTTGTTGCGGCACGAAACACCTCTGTCGTAGCAGTTCGAAACCAAAAAATCGTTCCCTGTAGCGACTCGGAACCAATTAGAAGAAGTTTCGACATTCAAACTAAATGCCACCCGCTATTGCGACACAGAACCAAAATACCGTCCGTCGTAGCGGCTCCACACTTTGAAAAACACCCACTACTGCAACTAAAGGGAACTTTCTGACTTAGTGAAAAAACCAATTCTGCATGCATCTTTTTCAAGCTTGTGCTTCTATCCTTCTGATCTGAATCTATATTGCCATCAATGACAATCAGGATACCTCTATGCCAGTCTAGCCAACAATCTCCCCCTTTGGCATTGATGGAAACCCAAAACTATGGAACACCTTTTTCTGATTTGAATATGTAACGACAATTACACTTTTCCAATCATATTTCCAATTACATGAACTTCTCCCCCTTTGACATCAATGTCAAAGATAATGTGAATAAAATAGCTCCCCCTATCAAGATAAACTGTGAATAAAACAACTCCCCCTATCGAGATAAACTCAAATACTTGTTTATGAGGAAATAAATTGAATTCACTACAAATTCCTATCAGATATTCAATAAACACAAGCTCCCCCTATCAAAATAAGAAGATCAGTTGGGGTCGGGTATGGCACCCAATTTCTGTCGAATATATTCGAATTGAGTTTTTGATAACTGTTTAGTAAAGATATTAGCAGTCTGTTCTATAGAAGAAATGAAATTCAATTGAACCACTCTGTTTGTGACTTGCTCTCGTAGAAAATGATACTTGATAGGAATGTGCTTAGTTTTGGAATGAAAGATAGAGTTCTTAGACACACTAATAGAACTTGTGTTGTCACAATGAATGGGGATGGGTTTAGTATATTTCACCTTCAAATCTGCAAGAGTTTGAATCATCCATAGAACTTGTGTACAACATGTGGCAACACTAATGTATTCAGCTTCAGTCGTAGATAGGGATATTGAACCTTGATTTTTACTCATCCATGCTACTAAGGAATCACCTAAGAAGAATGCACCTCCTTTTGTACTCTTTCTCTCATCCAAACAGTTTTCCCAGTTAGCATCTGAATATGAATTTAACTGAAAATTTTGATTTCTAGGATACGAGAGACCATAAGTCATTGTTCCTTTCAGATATTTGAAAATTCTTGTCACAGCTACCAAGTGACTTTGTGTAGGAGCAGAATGAAATCTTCCTACCATTCCAACAACATGCATAATATCAGGATGAGATGCAATGATGTACAGAAGACTGCCTATCATTTACCTATATGTTCTTTGATCAACATCAGGTGAAATATCATCTTTTCTAAGCTTGTAGCCAACAATCATAGGTGTACTAATAGGTGTAGAATCCTCCATCTGAAATCTCTTTCAGATACTTCTTTTGAGAGATAAATAGACCTTCAGAACTCTGAGTGATTTGAAGACCAAGAATATATGACAGTTCTCCAATCATGGAAATTTCAAACTCAGATTGCATGGAATTAGAAAACCATTGAACAGAAGAATCATTAGTACATCCAAAAATAATATCATCAACATAAACCAAAACAACTAATAAGTCATCACTTTCTGTTTTGATGTACAGATTACTATCAACAGTGCCTTTCTTGAATCCTTTTTCTTGCAAATATTTTTCTAATGTATAGTACCGGGCTCTTAGTGCTTGTTTCAATCCATACAGATCCTTCTTTAGTTCGCAGACATAATCAATATTGTCTGTTAGTGGGAATCCTTCAAGTTGTTCCATCTAAAATTCTTCTTCTAGATCTCCATTGAGAAATGCTGACTTGACATCCATCTGATAAATTTTGAACTTCTTATGACATGCATAAACAATAAACATTATGATAGCCTCCATTATTTCCACAGGTGAAAAGGTTTCATCAAAATCTTGTCCTTCAATTTGAGCATACCCTTTACAGACCAATCTAGCTTTATTCCTCACAATTTGTGCTTGTTCATTAATTTTATTTTTAAGCACCCATTTGGAACCAATCACATTCTTGTCTATTGGTCTAGGAACAAGTTCCCAAGTATTATTCTTTTCAATCTGATCAAGCTCTTCATTCATGGATTTTATCCAATCTTCATCTTCTCTGGCTTCATAAAAATTCTTGGGTTCTATTATAGATAGAAAAGCAATGTGAGACTGTTCTGAATTCTTCAGTAACTTTCTTCTTGTATGTACACCTTCACTCTTGTTACCAATAATATGAATTTCAGGATGATTTTTTCAAATAATTCTTGAAGGGGGTTTTATTGATAATTGTTGTGAATTTGTACCTTCATTATATGACTTAGAGTATTCCTTTTCTGATACTTGGACCTGTTCTTCTTCATTTTCAGCCATATCCTCTGTATTTGATTCAACACTGCTTATATGAGTGTCTTTTATAGGCATGCCTTCATCAACTTTAATGTCAATGCTAGCAACCATTTTATGTAACCTCTTATTATAGCATCTATATCCTTTACTGTTTGTGGCATACCCCAAAAAGATACCTTCATTAGCCCTATCATCATATTTTCCAAGATGTTCATCATTGTTTTTGATATAACATTCACTTCCAAAGACTTTAAAGTGCTTGATTGAAGCAAGTCTCCCAAACCACAATTCATAAGGAGTTTTATCACTGTTTGGCCTTAAGTGAGATTTGTTAAGAACATGAACAGATGTGTGAATTTCCTCTACCCATAATTTCTAAGAAATATTTCTTTCATTCATCATTGACCTTTCCATTTGCTGAACTGATCTATTCTATCTCTCAACTACTCCATTTTGCTGTGGTGTCCCTGGAATTGTATATTCTCTTTTGATTCCTTGTTCATCACATAATTCTTTGAAGTCCATTGAACAGAACTCTCCTCCTCTATCAGATCTTACTGCTTTTAATCTTTTTCCTGTTTGATTCTTAGTCAGAGCCTTGAATACTTTGAATTTTTCAAATGCTTCAGACTTTTCTTTCAGAAAAGAAACCCATGTTAGTTTAGAATAATCATCAATAATCAACATAAAATAGTTTTCTTTTCTTGTGCCTTCCTTTCTTAATGGTCCACATAAATCCACATGCACTAATTGAAGAGGTTTATCTGTTAATGGTAAACTCTTGGATTTAAATTGCGTTCGAGTCAGTTTTCCCATTTGACAAAGTTTTCATACAGAATCATATGGTTTTGATATATTTGGAAAATATTTTACTGCTCCACTGTTTCTAAGCTTGATTAAAGGATCAAAATTCAAATGTCCAAGTCTTCTATGCCATAGCCAACTCTCATCATACTTGCTTAGATGACATTATTCCTTACCTTCTTTCAAAACATAGACATTGTTTTCTATTCTTATACCTTTGGCAACCAATTATCCTGAAGATACAGATTTTATTTTGCACTCTTTAGAGGTGAAAATAACTTCACAACCTTTGTCACATACCTGACTGACACTAAGAAGATTATGCTTCAGGCCATCTACAAACAATACATCTTGAGCTTTCCCTTTACCACTATCCAGGCTTACCAATCCTTTGCCTCTGATTTTCCCTGGAGCATCATTTCCAAAATTTACATTTCTTGGTTTTTGTTCACTCAGAGACATAAATTTACTTTTATCCCCAGTCATGTGTTTGGAACCTCCACTGTCAATATACCATGGGTCCTTTTGTCTTTGAGCTGAAAGTACTAACCCACAATGGTTGTTTTCTTTCTTCTTCTATACTTTTGCCTTTTTTAACTGAACAATCTACTCTTGAATCTGATTCATAATTCTTTAAATAACATTCCATGGCTTTGTGCCCAAAACTATGACAAATATAACATTCTGGCATGTTGTACAAAATCTCAAAATAATTGATATTTCTAGCATGAGCTCTTCTTCTAGTTGGAGAAGGAGTAGAATGATGCTCTTGTTTGCTCATTGATTGTTTTACTCTATGTTGCAGCATTTTATTATTTCTAAACATTCTTCATTGTATGTTTCTAAGTTAAAAACACAATTTACAGCTTTATGACCAAAGTTAGAACAACAATAACAATAACCATTGAAAAAATTTTGGTACCTGAATCTTGGTTGTTTTCTTGAAATAGATTGCCTTGTCATTCTGTTCTTTACCTCTTCTTCATGCCTTCATTACCACAGAGCATTGTTACATGTTCCTGTAGCTATATCATCTTAATTTACCACTCATTAGTTTAACTTCACTGTTGTTTTTATTCAGTTTAGCTTTGATGAAATTTGCTGACTGTGTACTCTGACTGATTGTTGTTTTGAAAGTTAATCACCTTAGTTGATTCTTTGTTTTCTGATTGACTGCTACTTGTACCTTCTTCATAACCTAGACCAGTCTTGATCAAAGGAGATCTTTGCTTACTCAAAATGTTATTTAGTTCTTCTGAAGCTTTAATACTTGACAAGTTTTGATGATAGAGAGATTGGAATTTCTCCAATTCTTTTCTGAATTTCACTACTTCTTCCTCCAATGATTCACATCTTATCTTTTTCTGTGATAATTTTTCTTTTAGAACATCACTTATTTTCTTTGCTTCTTCTAGTTATACCTTTAACAAGATACAATCTGCACTAGGTTCTTTAACATTCTTTTCATACTGCATTAACAATTGTTTTTTTTTTCTCTTCTTTAGTCTGAGTCTGTCAATTTATTCTAAAAAACTAATCAACTCACCTTCCATGTCAACTACAGCATCTTCATTGTTCATATCACTTTCAGCATATTCACCTTCAAGGTCTTCTATGGCCATAAGCATAAAATCATTCATTTTATCTTCACAAGATGACTCATTATCTGTAACTTTTGAGGGATCAACATCATTTGCACACAAAATTTTCTTTTTGTAGTTATTGTCTTTATTGTATCTCTTAAATTAGTGTTTCTCTTCATCAACATAATTCTGACCTTTTTCCTTATAAGGGCATTTAGATGCAAAGTGTCCTACCTTATCACAGTTGAAACTTTTAAAAGGCAACTTCCCTTTATATTTTCCTGTTCCAATTTTCAGTCTTCTTACAAATTTTGCCTCAATATCTTCCATTTCAGAATCTGTATGTTTGTCTACTTTAAAAGAAGCTTCTCTAATGGTAGGTTTATCTTTACTGATCCTCATTTCATAGGCAATTAAAGTTCCTAGAAGTTGGTCAATAGATAAGGTTTTAAGATCATTCATTTCTTCTATTGCAGAGAATTTTGGATTAAACTTCTCAGGTAGAGATCTCAAAATATTTTGAACAAGAGGAGCTTCCCCAATATTCTCACCAAGACCCTTCATGGCATGCACAAGTTCTTCAACTATTAATAAATATTTACTAACAGTCTCATCCTCATTCATCTTTAGCTGTTCAAATTTTAGTCTGTAAGTCTGAAGTTTGGCATCTTTTACTTTTTCATTTCCTTCATAGCTACTAATGAGTTTATCCCACATTTCTTTTGCATATTCAAAATGCATTACCTTTACAAAATTATCTTTAGAGAGACCACTCAATATAGCATTAATTGCCTTTGCATTAAAACTAAACTCTACCTTATCATCTTTGGAAGCTAGTACAATAGGTTTCGCATATCCAGTTTCTACCATTTCCCAAATATCAGCACCTAAGGACATTAGGCATGTTCTCATTCTAATTTTCCAAAAAGAAAAAAATGTTCCATCAAATAGAGGAGCTTTATTGGTTGAACCATCATGACTTGTCATGTTTAAGCTTAACAGATCTTCCTTAGACTGAAGGATCCTGCTCTGATACCAATTGTTGAAAATATTCAATTAACTGAGAGGGGGTGGGGGGGGGGGAGGGGTGAATCCATTAATTTCAATGCTTAAACAATGTTAAACAATTTTAAAACTTTTATCCCTCAAGTTTTATGATATTCAATATCTTATGAGAGATTCTATGTTCATTATTTACTAGCAGAAACTACGTTGTAGCAGATTTAATATGTAAAACAAACCATCATCATTCAATCACATAAAGTATACAGAGACACAGATTTCATGAGGAAACCCATAAAGGGAAAAACCTCTTTTTCTTAGGATGTCAGGTAAGCTTCAACTTCTTTACATCTTCTGTTTCTTTGAGCTCCTACTCAAATGAGGCTACAACCTATGAATTACAAGCACCGACTTGTAGAGAGCACCAACTCTCAAATTTCTTTAGCACCCACTGAATCTTGAGGACAACAATCCTCCCTAGCACCTCCCTACCACCCTGATTTTCTAGAATTACTTTGAATCAATAAAATATATTGATACTGATATAATGATTCTTACCACTTCATCTCTGTTTTGTTCTTCTGCTCTGCTTCCATTTTACTTCTGTCTTTTCTCTTTATCTGTTCTGTTATACTCAACATTTGTCTTCATTCTTCTTCTGATTTTCTTTCTATCTACTCCTCATTAATTCTTTCTTTGCTACACATTTTATGTTTCGTTTATTTTCTGGCCTTTGGTATGTGCATCCTTCCTCTCTGCACTTCTCTCTGTCTCTTATTCAGATCATTATTCTGTACTTACATAGTTTAGTATCTCCTCTGAACAACTAACTTTACTCCATTTGCTTCAGCTCATATTTATTCACATCCCTTCACACTACTTTAGCTTCCCCAACTCTTCATATCATAGATCAAGAATCAGTTATAATTCTATAACTTCCTGTGACTGAAATGGATATCATTAGACTGATCGAGATTGTCTTAGAATAGAGAAGGAACAGTGACCATTAGATTAGGTTGAATACATAATCTCAACCATTAGATTATACACATAGTGTTTTTTACTTTTCTTCATGTTTTAATCCTTTATGCACTTCACTGTCGTGGTGGCCATGAACTTGAGAAGAAATCCACTGTAGAGGACCAAAACCAATATCCTTCCATCCCTCGAGAACCAATAAGCTAGACAACACTATATTCTACTATGCCATCGACGATCCCATCCTGGCGGGTTCCCTTTTCTATCAGTTTATTCATGTGTACAATGCTTTTAGGAACAATAGGTTCAATATCGTGAACCACATTGTGAAGGGTCCATGGATCGTGAAGACCGCCGTGGGGAATTATGCGGCCTGCTTGCTAGGGAAGGCATTGAGATGTAACTGTATAAAGGGTTCGAATTATCTTGAAATCGATGTGGACATCGAGTTCTCGACTGATTGTTCCATGTTGTATCCTATAGTCAATGGGCAGTATGAGATCATGGACCAAGTTTCACGTCTCGGCTATCAACAAATCTTTTTATTAGCAACAGCTAACTCATGCATTGCATCTGTCGACCCTGCAATTAAACTGTAGAAAGGCAATGTAACGTTTTCTTTCTTTCAAATCCCTGTAGCTCACTTCTTGATCATATTCTTTTGGTTGTGTAAGATTTGAGAAACATGCTTGGCAAACACTGGATCCATCTTTCCAAAAATCCTGGTCATTTGTTCCTAGAACTAGATCTTCAATACTTTGAAAAATCAGTGTAGAAATATCCTGCGTGTAATACTAGATTGTATCCTGAAAGCGATAAAAAGGATGCTCCTTTTCTAATGTTGGATGCCCTAAAACTTATTAATGGCTGTGTGTGATTTTCAAACAAGCTCTGAAAAATAGGTTACCATCTGGGTGGTAACATTTGGCTCCATGGGGGATGCGTGCTCTCCTCGAGAGCATGCGATAATCTCAGACTCTCTGAGTATCAACAGACCAAAACTTCCAAAGAAAATATAGAATGCAGTGGGGATGACTTGATTCACACCCAAGAAACTGCTTATTACAACTTAAAATAGAAACAAATGCATAAGAACTAACAACTATAAATGCTCACGCAAGAGATTATTCTGCATACCTACACTAACTTAACATGAATCTAGCACACGTCAGGTGTATGCATACAAGTAATGGACCCATATCAGTTCCTTGTCAAAAATAAAACATCTCCCCTTGTGTTTGGTCATTAACCAAAACAAGTTCTCATAAAAAATGTTGTAGATATGACCCAAAAACGCCATCAAAGTATGGTTGTCATAGAAAATATCCTGCTGCAAACACAAGCCATCTTTCAAATTTCCAATCACATAGCAAATTGGAGAGCATGCTTCATCAATATAACATTGAAGAGGGCTGGAATAACCAATGGGAAACCCCTTCTCAATCTGACTTGTGTCATTCAACAACCTCTCATGAGGCAGATCTGCAACACAAGTTTTATTAGTTTCAAAATATACCGAGGAAACTTCTTATCTTCTATTACAGCCATGCCGAGAGGTTGTTCTAAAATGTCTTCCATAGTTCTTGTAATCCTCCCTCAATAATATATTCAATGGTCTATTCTTTAAGCTCAGGATGGACCCTAGGGATGAGGGTATCATATTCTTTAGCAAGCTGCCCAATCTCATCAATTGTTCCATCATGCCAGCGGAGGAGAAACCTCTCGAAAAACTTTGACACTGAATCTATGGATTCATCCAAAAGGATATAGAACCAGATCAGTGCATCCCCTTCCAAAGTTATAGCAAAAATGACCATAATATCATCCTCACGATGAACATCAAAATCAGCCATCAGTTTGCAGAGAGAGGCAATATGATGGGTCGCTGAAACACTGCCATTTCCATAGAACTTGGGAAGAATGTCATGCACCTTCCCACAGTCGTAGCAGTAATTAGGAAATCCATGGATTTTTGAGAAATCCAGGGGGCTATAAGCTTTGCACCAAATATCCCACGGATTTTCTGTATCATCATCCATAAATCAAATAATGAGGTACTAAATTTGAAAAATTTATTTAGTCATACCTCATACCAAACTATGGACTCGCCAAGGTGAGCTTGAAAGCCTTCCAATAAGTGTGCTCACCTGTACACCCAATAGGATCTTCAAATATGCAAAAGGACAAGGGATTTGTCCCTTTGTGGAGTCTCCATCTGAAAAGAAGAATATGCAATGTAATCTCCCACAAATGTCAATGAAGCACAATCTTCAAATTTTGGGAACTGGACTTCGCCCCCAACAGCGGCACCAAAATATTGTCGCCAAAAACTAGCACATATGTGATTAATCCCAAAAGGTGAGCACATCGGCTCGGTGACAAATATCGAGAGAGAGGCCAATGTCACCACAGCCCTCTTTCCTTGCTTCAGGTTGTCTCTTCTTTAACTCTAGGGGGGCTTCCCTAAGGTAGGATCGCTAAGGCTGTTGCAGCGAAGGGAAAGGTGATTTGAAGAGGTTTCCTTAGAGAAACATTGGTAACAAAAAGGAAAAGGATTATTGCTTGAGTGATGGGGAGGAAGGGAGAATCAGTCCTCAAGGGAAGACTAATGTCAGTACCAGAAGGCAGAATGGAGTAAAAAGGGGACTCAGGGAGGCTTTGCGTTTCACAGCAGTGGGATTAAATTGGTACATTCCATAATCAAAGGCAAGGAGAATGTAAGTATAACTGACTACTCTCCATTACTCCTAATACCTTTAAAAGCATAACGCTGACAAAAAAGTTGACAACCGCAAATGTTTTCCCAATGGGCTAGATTATAACCTTCTATGCTATGTTTTAGCCTACTGCTTATGAAAAACAAAGAACCATGACAGAGATGCCCAAATGAATAAAAAATCCCAACATGATTTTTTCTTTTATTCAGCTCTGGGGAAAAATCCTCCCAGCCATTTTTCCATTCGTTACAATGATGAAGACTTGCTTCTTTATAGGCCTAAAGGCTTTTTCCTTTTCCAAAAACCAAACTAATAAAATAATTGGAAAAAAGGAAAAAAAAGAAAAAGTGGAATCCACTTTTTCCTCCCTAAACTATTACATGGAAATCATACTTAATTAATGTAATCTCTACTTTAAGTAAAAGTTCCAACCCAAAAGTGGGCAACCAACTACAATCAGATATTTAAACCTAGTTGGGTAACTCCACGTTGCCATGGAGATACACAAAAATAACTTGACGTTCCATAACCACAAATTGCCAAATATTCATGGCTTGGCATTTCGGATATCAATTTCTATAGGCTGTTGAGATACACCCGAGCTATGACCAAAACGCCAATCACTTAACTTCGTGGCTAGTTGATATTATGTGCCAATTTCCACTACTTTGTCAAAATGAGAAGAGAGGAGCCTCTTTAGACATACCACTACTAGTGTGACAGGTGGGAGATAAGGTGGACAAGTTCCCGGTTTCAAAACCAGCTATGAGAGCTACCATGTTAACATGAAAAATCCACGGCGGGGGCTCACAACACTCGGCAGATGTGGGTCAATCAACTTTAGACAGTCAACGCTCCAAGGTGGATAATTCAATCCGTAACATCATGGGGGTGATGGTTTTGTAATAGTTTTATTTACCCACACATAAATCCCAGTGAATTCCAAGCACATGAAGGATATTGTATTTATCAGGTTTCCCATTTTATCATTTGTAGGTTCCCGACCGGGATCCTCACAATGTTGTATTCTACTATGCCACCAACGATCCCATCTCGGTGGGTTCGCTTTTTTACCATTTTATTCATGAAGACGATGCTTTTAGGATCAATAGGTTCAAGATCGTGAACCACATTGTGAAGGGCCCATGGATCATGAAGACCGTCGTGGGGAATTATGCGGCCTGCTTTCTAGGGAAGGTGCTGAGATGTAACTATATAAAGGGTCTGAATTATCTTGAAATTGATGTGGACATCGGGTTCTCGATTGATTATTCCATGCTATATCCTGTAGTCGACTGGTAGTATGAGATCAAGGACCAAGTTTCACGTCTTTCCTGTCAACAACTCTTTTTATTAGCAACACCTGACTCATGCACCGCATCTGTCAACCCTGCAATTAAACTGTCGAAAGGTGATGTAACGTTTTATTTATTTCAAATCCATGTAGCTCACTTCTTGAGTATATTATTCTAGCTATGTAGGATTCAACAAACACGCTTGACAAAAATTGGCTCCATCCTTCCAAACATCCTGGTCATTTGTTCCCAGAACTAGATATTCAATACTTTGAAAAATCAGTGTAGAAATATCCTGCGTTTAATATTGGATTGTATCTTGAAAGAAATAAAAAGGCTGATCCTTATCTGACGTTGGATGCCCTGAAACTTATTAATGACTGTGTGTGATTTTCAAACAAGCTCTGAAAATAAGTTACCATCTGGGTGGTAATAGAAGGAATACATTACCTTTCAACATACTGCTAGAGCTGAAAGCAGAGGAAGTTTGGCTCATATTGATAGCCTAAAGCGAGAGGAAGAGAAGGAAGATATCGAGCATACAAATGCAATGCTTGAAGAATATCATAAAGAGATTTTGTTACTAGAAAATATGCTATGGGAGACTGAGTCAAGATATGAACTGAAACCTCATGTAAATGATTTAATTTTTAGTGATTTTGATGAGGAAATGAGGTTTCTTGAAGCATGTAGAGGAAGAAAGGTGAATAAGAAGGACTCAACTAAACTAGAGGGGAAGATGGAAGTGTCACAAAACAATATTAGAGAGAAGGATAGTAATGAAGAGGAAGATGGGACATATATGTCTCATATTGAAGAAAATACAGTCATAGGAATGAACGAAGATGAATTGACTACCATAATTAGTCAAGGAGATGAAGGACAACTACTGAAGGTTTTCAAAAGAAAAGAAACACATGCTGAAGATGATGAGTAGCATTGTGATGGAGTACTTGAGGAATGTCAAGTAGAAGTTAAGTTGAAGGAGCTTGAGCATAAGGATGTGATTGCAGTCAATGCTAGAAAAGTGTCTCAATCTTTGATCGAGGCAGAGATATATGCTAGTTTCCAAGTCCAAGTTGCATTGGATAACACAGAAGAAAGGATGGTTGAGTATGTTACTATAGTACGAGAATTGGAAGACAATTTATTTCGTGAAAGTAAATTTGAAGTTCAGAGACAACAAATGAATATTGTAGAGGGAGATTTCTTGAAAGGAATTAATGATGTATGGGTGGATGAAGAGAGCAAACAACAACTTGGAGATGAATGTGTAGAACCGAAGCAGACAAAAGATCATAGATTACTTGATAATTCTGAAATAAAAACCAGATTTGAAAGTTTTGAGGATGACAATAGTAAAACTATTGTAAGCCAGGGGAAGAGACATTTTAGTATCTTGAAGGGTTTTCAGAAGGCAAGTCAAAAGGAGTGTGACAAAGAATTTGATGAGATCAAATAAAGACTTAGTAAGATAGAGAAGCTGATTCAAGAGAGTAATGAAGATAAGAATTATGGATGGGTGATGAAAAGAAAGAGAGTGCAATGGTTTACATTGCAGCTGAAGAAGAAATTACAATCATTAGACTTGAGGAAGGATAAAGAGCTCAAGAAAGTTGAGCTTGAGCAAAGATTGATAAAGAAGAAAGAAGTCTCTTCATGTGAACATGAATCAGAATTTTTTCTTAGGGAATTTGAAGGAGCTGATATAAAATTTAAAGAGAATCTGATGAAGTATTCTGGCAATGAAAGTGTTATACCCAAATCATGTCACCACCATGTGATAAGACCTTTGACTTACATGTTTGCCCTTAATCCCAGCACTTAGAGTGGAAACCCATGTTGTTTGTCAATTCTACATGAAAGAACTCAGCACCGTGCTTTCCCTGTGAACCATGAGCACTAACTTGCTCGCACCGCCTACTTCCTATTTACCATAAGTGGTACCACTTCCTGTGGCCTTTGGGCCATAAGCGTTTCTCATCTAAACCGCTCTGTCATAAGAGAAGAAAAGCGGTACCCTGGGTAAAATGGGAAAAACAGAAGTTTCTTGAGGCTTCTAGATCATGAGCCTCATGTCCTCCCTTATCCCTATCATTGTGGATCNATCCCCCATCATAGGATCTTAGAGGCCACCTCATCCACAAATCTCTCAACCATTCCTATCCATTGAGCCTTATAAATACAAGCTCATGTCCATGGTTGAAGCGGAGAACTATGGAGGTATTGTTGTGTTGTTGGATTGACCACTTGGCCCAAGCAATTGGAGAGCATAGAGAGAAAAGTTGGAGCTTATGGGGATGAAGTGTTTGTCTCGTGGAGATTCTTATTGACACTAACGCTTGATTGGTTGTAAACTTCTCCATACATCTTTAATGCAAAGCTGATTTTCGTCCCACATTACTGTTGTTTTGATTTCGGATGTACATGTTGTTAGATTCCTTAGTCACTAACATGGATAAGTAGATGATTTTCTAGTATCTTTGATGTGTTTGCATGTTTGATCTATTTGCAGGTACATAGGTTCACTACTGAAGCAGCATTCTAGGTGTCTACGATATCCAGGGAAGGTCTTCATATTTTTTCGTTCACTCATTTGTTCTGGATCTGAACCATTCAGACCAGAGGAACAACTTCTGTCTACAGAAGGTGAAATATTCTTGGTTACAAATCTGGTGACTCCACTGGGGATTGATACATATATCAGTTGATCTGGTCTTCCTTAGTTCTTGAACTCTTGTATGAATCCAAGCTCCATCTCCAACTCTCTTCAGTCATATATGCTATCTGACTCAGTGAATTTTGGTTTGAAACTTTCAGATCTGAAGTATTTCAACTTTTTATGCTCTTTTTCACTGTCAATCCATCAATTTTTACCTCGATCTAATATTTTTCTAACTTGATCTATCGTTCTCCTTTGTGTTTTGGATCTATATAGGGAACCGCTCTTATGCTATTGGTGAGAAGCGGTGCCACCACCTGAAACCTGTTAGCAGCATGTAGTGCCACTGCTTGAGTCCCGTTATCCAGAAGCGATGCTCGTTCATAACCACTCTATCAAGACCCCTTCAGCGTGGTGCCAGGTAGGCCTTATTCCAATACCACTTTTTTCTCATTTTTTGCAAAAAAATTGAGTTGATTTTCTTTCAGACCCCCATTGTCAGGCTTGTGTGTTAGAATCTGATGCTTATGGTTTGAAATTTTGTGGTAAAAGATCGGTTTGATTGAAGAATTCAAAAGCTAGATTAGGCTTGTTGATTGTCCATTTTCTTCCGTGCTTGTTGGTTGTCTTTGTGAAAGGATTTCTTTTTCGAAATATTAGGTGTTAGAGAGCTCTCTTTTTATTTCTATTATATGGGCTGAAATAAAAATATTTAATTAGCATCTTGATTTCATTTTTTGTTCCGATAGAGGACTTCTTTTTGCTTGTTTAAAAAGAAAATTTTTGACTGAGATTAGGTCATTATCATTAGTGAGCATAAGACTTTGGATCTCTGATTGGCCTTAGAAGCTTTCAGGTTATCTATGTTCTTTTGTCTCTTTTGCATTTATACTATCTCATCAAAATAAAAAAATATTATAGTTTTAAGTTAGATCTATCTATGCTTTAAGGAAAATCGAAAAATAGAGTGCATATGCATATAGTGTGCTGCTTGTTTTTCTTTTAAGAAAAGAGACTCCTCCCTTGTTGATTGCTTTCAGAAAAGAAAAATGATTTTGGAAAGTGCTGCTTGTCTTTGATTTTGTGTTCAAGATTGTTGTTTGGAAATTTTTGGTTTTGAAGCAAAAGAAAATATTCTTTTTCCCTCTCGTAGGTAGGCATACCACGAACGGTAAAGTGAAATATTTGCATGCATATTGCATGGTTTTACTTTTTCTGTCAAAAATCCATGCATTCACCTAACCATCTACTTTAAAATTAATGGTAGGTATAGGTTAAAATTTACATAGCAATTTGAGTGATAGGTTAAAGATGTGTTCGGGCGTCGTTAAGCGTAGGAGCTGTCGTTACTTGTCTGCACTACATCCCGGGACTCACGTGGTTCTTCCATGTACCGTCAGTATATCAAATGACCTTTCATGTACCCTTGAGGTATATAGAAAGGTACTTTACATACTTGATTGTGTATTGGAAGGTCCCTTGTGTACGATTATGCATTAGACAACACTACTATAGATTTGAGCTCCCATGTACCTTGCGTATATCGGGAGACCCCACTAGGATACCTTATCCATCTGAAGAAAACCCTTTGGCTATCTTTCTTGGAGCCATACACCAAAAAAAACATTCAGGGAGATTACTATGGATGTACCCTTGAGGTATATTGCGAGTGGCACCTTTTGGACAATCCTGGTGAGAGACCTGACTATCTGAACCCCTCTTGTCATCTTAAGTTTGCTTGTTTGACCTATAGCTTGAGTAGGGAAATTTTTGGTGTGTTTTCTAGTTTTTGAGACCCTAGGTTAGATAGGAGCTGTACAAACTGGTTGAGATAAGATAGTCCAGAAGAGTATGGGGCTTGCCACCTGATTTTATTCCTGTTTCAAGAGAAAATCCAATGGAAGCTATCGACCAAGGAGCTGCTACCACCTCCCAAGTGGGAGATAATGTGGTTGTAGAAAGTGGAGGACCATATCCTTCACACTTGCCTCCCTTGGTCCAACAACCTTCTTAGGGTAATACTTCATTCCATTCTCCGACATAAGGTCATGTTGATGATAGCACCTGTCCGGATTATGGTCCCAATGCTCCATTTTGGGATACCTGTATAGGACAGGCCATTGCCTTATTTGGCACCCATTTAATTTTTTTTGAAGAAGTTTCTCCAGATGAAGAAGAACATATATAATACCACACAACCATTCTCTATTCACAAGAGATTGAAAGGAAAATAGATGACATATTGGGCACACCACCATCACGTTCCATAGCTGTCCTTATGAGATATCGTTCACTTGCCGATTCTATGAGACCCATTGAACCGATTATAGATCTCACAGTAACTCCACACAACCCAGGTCAAACTACCAACCCCACCACCTCCCATATTATGTATGTTCCCAATCCTCCTAGGTCTTTTTCACTTGGGGCTCAGCCTTTAATTCCTGTTTTGTCATTACCTTCTAGTGCCAGGGGGAAACCCCTGACACGACCTACGTTATCTGACACTAGAATTGTATCTAGTCAAGGACAGACCTTTGGTATAGAGAAATCTGAACTTTATGTCTCTCCCACCCACACTAATGTGGTTAATCCCCCATCTAGTTCAGGTCATCCCTTGGGGGCCCAACCTGTAACAAATAAAACCTCTTGGGGGTTATGGTTATACATGAAATCAAATACCCGTAGGAAGCATTAATTATCCACCCAATTCTACAAGAATGCCTTATGCCAGAATTCCATATCCTAGTAATACTTTCACGCCATGGGGGCAGCCTAACTAGTCCTACATGCCAGCTATGGGGGGGATACCTATACATACTGCTGGAGGTACCAGAGGATCGCCTTATGGAGGTCCTCCCCTTGGGGGGCCTAATGCTCCTGTAGGGCCTTCTGGATTTCCTCCTTATGGTCCTAATGGTCCCGATGGCCTTGGGGGTCCTGGTGGCTTTCCTCCTAATGGCCCTGAAGGGTCTGGTGGCCCTCCTCCTATTGGTTCCGGACGTTCTAGAGGTTTACCTCCTAGAGGCCTTGGAGGGTTTGGTGGTCCACCTCCTGGTGGTCCTAACGGTCCTGATCCCAGAAATCAACCCCCATGCGGGAGGATTTTCCGGTAGTTCTTCGTCACAACAACCTGTCTATTAGTTTACTTACGGTCCTACTGGTAACTATATTCCATATCAATATTACCAGTATGTGCAACCTGATCGTCACTTATCATTCCTAGCAACTTTGGACTTGCCTGATTTTTCCAAGTTGATTAATGACCCCATTCAACACAACCCCTCGTGGCCTCCCATTCCGGTAAAGTTACCATCGGACATTCCAAAGTTTGATGGGAAGCAAGGAGACGATATAAAAAACCATGTCATGACATTCCATCTATGGTGTTCTTCAAACTCCCTTATGGATGATTCAATTCGTTTAAGACTCTTTCAGTGAACTTTGACCGGTACAACTGTGAAATCGTATGAACTTTCGCAACACTCGTTTGTGGATTTTGGCTCGTTGGCAACTGTATTTCTTACACACTTTCAGCTTCCTATTCATTATGAAATGGGTACTAATCTCTTAACTTCTCTGCGATAGAACACATCCACCCACATATCCAATCATATCCATGAGTGGAGAAGGCAGAGAAGACTTATTAAGGCTCCTATTTTGGATCAGTTATTAGCTGATTGGTTTACCACATATTTGTTTCCTCTGATTACGTGAGATGTGGCTATGGGTGGTGCCGTTACTGAAGAGCAATCCATTAGTCGATCCCAGTATCTAGACTTGGTCTATTCCCAGTCTGGAACTTTGTATGACTTGATTCCTCAAGCTCCTCACCCAAGCACCAATCCTGCAAATCCACCAACTGAAGTCCCTGTTGATGGGATTGTTGGTGTAATCCAGTCCTCATCAGTAGTAAGACCTGCCAAGTAAGCCCAGACTGCCACCCCTACTCCTTCGACTCCTAAGGTTTCCACCGAGGTTAATTCTATTCAGAGTATTCAAACCTCTGGCAATAATAAAAATAAAGGTAAAAATAAAAATAAAAAACCTGGAAACCAACAGGAGAACCCAAAACCAACCAACAATGATAATGATAAAGGGAAAAGAAAAGAAAAATATCCATGTCTACTATGCGGAGGTGACCATTTCACAAAAGAGTGTCCCCGCTGGGACGAAATCACCCAATTTTTGAAAACAAAACCCGCACTTGCAGTTCTCACGGATCCTTTTCCCTCTCAACAACAACTGATAGACCACATGTCTAATCAAGGAAACTCTAGTTCATCAGAAGAAATTCGTATGATGTCCTCATATTCCATTAGTTTGCAAACTCAAAGCCAGAATTATGACAAACCCGCAGACAAGAAAGAATACCATTCTTCTTTAGGGAAATCTCCCTTTACTGGTTCTCCCAAATCCTCATCTACTGTCCCCTAACCATCGAGAAGCCTACTCTCGATATGATTTTGTGTCCACCCAAGAGTACTCTTAGGAAGGATGTTTTTAACCCTAATGCCCGAGCTGCTCAATTTTATAATGTAGTTGAAGATCTTGCTCAGGAACCATGTGCAATGTCTAACTTGGAAGTGCTCCAAAGTTGTCCTACACAACGCAAAAAAATGTTAACTACGTTAGGAGCTTTTGACCCGGATAATTCTAATTTGATTCATTTCAATGTCGAGAACTAATTCTAGACTACCTAACAAACTTGCTTTCCAAATCATCACGAAAGTAGTCGAAAAGAAAGTATTTAGGACTGTCTTAGACGAAGCAGCTTCAACTTTGGTTTTGTCCCTGTCTTGTTGGAAAGCTATCGGCTCTCCCGAGCTTGTAACATCACCTACAAATCTGAAGGCCTTTGATGGATGAGGTTTCCATCCCCACGGTCTCATATCAGCCCTTGTAGTTGAGCTTAGGGGCAAAACTATTTCTATTCAAGTAGAAGTAGGGGACGCCCCGTTAGATTACAACCTCCTTCTAGGAAGAAATTGGTTTTATGCCATGAATGCTATCGCTTCAATAGTATTCCGAACAGTTAAATTTCCACATCTAGGGAGAATTGTTACCATTGATCAGCTTGATTTCTGTACGCTGGATGTTACGAACTCTACAGCTAATAACATCCCTATGTTAGGCCAGTCCTGTCCTCCTTACCAGTCGATTGGGATAGGCTTGTTGAAGGATTCATCCCTTATGGGGATTTTTCCGTCCACTCCTCCTAACATGGATATAGCGACAGTGAATATGATTACATCATTTGATTATGAGCCCAGCGAAAAGAAAATTGTTGAGTCCATCTTGTTGAGTCCACATGAAGAAATGTACAACACCATTCAACCCCTTTTCGATGATCACACCGATGACCTTCATCTGGTGGCTTCGGATCCTTACCATTTGCCTTACTGGTTAGAACCATCTCTTCCTATTCTGGATTATCTCTCTGAGACTTTTCCTTCCAACGAGTCCATTATGGATATTATGAATACGAATGAGTCCATTTGGGAGGATCACCATCATAGATCCCTATTCCTCCCCAACACCAGTTCGGTTAACCATGATTTTCCATCCCTGTTTTCCACTGATATTGTCAAAGCACCTCAAAGTCCTATATTATTGCAAGACAGAGATTCTGAAGGAAACCTTTGCAACATTACTCAAACAAATCCGATTGACATATCAGCCAAGCCTAGTACCATCGAGCATGTTCACGTTGGGCAGAACTGCTCGGCAGATGAATCTGAAGCATACAAGGCACTTTTCAAATAATTCTTGATATTTTTGCCTAGTCTTATGAAGAAATGCTAAGGATAGACCCATCCATTATGGTCCATGAAATTAAAACCTATCCCATGGCTAAACCTGTTAGGCAAAAACTAAGGCAAGTCCATCCACGGAAGGCTGCAGTTATTAAAGCCAAGATAGAGAAAATTCTCAAAGCTGGGTTTATTTATCCCATACCCTTGATGGAATGGGTATCGAACGTTGTCCCTGTCAATAAAAAGCAGGGCACCATTAGTGTCTGTATTGATTTTAGAGACTTGAATAAAGCTTGTCCCAAGGACAACTTTCCTACTCCACATATCGATCAGATTATCGACAACTGTGCTGGAAGTATCATCTTCTCATTTATGGATGGATTTTCTGGCTATAATCAGATTGAGATATTACCCACTGACAAGCATAAGATGACATTCATTTTCCCATGGGGAACCTTTGCGTATAGGAAGTTACCTTTTGGCTTGAAAAATGCTGGAGCCACTTTCCAGCATGAGATGTCCTATGCATTTCATGATATTAAACATATTGTTTACCCATACCTTGACGACCTCCCTGATCATTCACAGTGACAAGAGGACCACCCTGGTCATATTAGAGATATTTTCCTGAGATGCCATCATTATAATATACGGCTGAACCCGCATAAATGTGTTTTTTACGTTGAGACGGGACATCTGTTAGGTTTTGTGGTCTCCAAGGATGGCATCTGGATGGACCCTTTGAAAATTGTTGCCATTTTAGCTCTACCAGCTCCAACCAATCTTCTCAAACTCCAAAGTTTGCAAGGGAAGGAAAACTTTCTCTGCCGTTTCGTGTGTAATTTTGCAGAGAAAACGCACGGTTATATGCGTCTCCTCAAGAAGGACACTCCATTATTTTGGGATGACCAAGCCCACCGTGCCTTTGATAATATCAAACACGCTCTGACTCATTCACCCGTGATACACCCCCTAGATTATTCAAAGGACTTTCTCTTGTATATTGATGCCTCTGCTACTACCATCGCTATGGTTTTGGTGCAGGAAAATCCCAACGGTTAGGAGCACGTGATTTACTATGCTAGTAAGAATCTTATGGATTCTGAAACCCGATATTCACGCATGGAGAAGTTAGCATTGGCCAAGGTCATTTCTGTACAAAACTTTCGTCAGTACATTTTGCTCTGCACAACCACTGTATTGGCAGACTAGAACCCTATGTATTACATCTTGACTCATCAGGTGCTCAGGGGCAAGTACTCCCGATGGATAGTCATACTATAGGAGTTTGATCTAGAATTTGCCAAATCCACATCAAAGAAATCCTTGGTCATTGCTGAGCTCATGTGTGATCTTCCCTGTGCTTCAATGGAATCTGAGCCCAGTGATTCATTTCTCGATGAATTTTTGTTCCTGATAAGCACTACTGGCCCATGGTATGGAGATATGCTTATTTATATCCAAACACAAAGATTTTAACCAAATCTATCCCATGACAATCACCACTGTATCTGTCACCACGCAAAATACTATCTCATCCTGAATGATACCTTGTATAGACGTAGGATTGATTCTCTTCTCTGGTGATGCCTCACCCATGAGGAAGTTGAACATGTGTTGAATGATTTCCACTCTGGAGCATGTGGTGGTCATTTATCTGGGATGGCTACAGCCCAGAAAATCCTTTGCGCTGGCTATTTCTGGCCTTCAGTCTTTAAAGATTGTCATGAGGCTGTTAAGAAATTCCCACCTTGTCTACATTTTTATCCCAAAAAGTGCTCACATCCCGCTCTGCTACACCCCATCATTTCCATTGGCCCATTTTCCAAATGGGGGATTGATTATATGCATTGTAATCCTACCTCAGTTGGGGGGCATGGTTACATCATCGTAGCCGTTGACTATTTTACAAAATGGGCTGAGGCCATGCCTACATATGCGGAAGATGGTAGGACTGCCGCTCTCTTCCTATTCAATCATATCATAGCTAGATTTGGAGTCACGCAGTCCATTGTTACTGATCACAGATCACATTTTCGTAATCAAATGATGGAGGAACTAAGTGCCAAGCTAGGTTTTTTCCATGAGAACTCTATGCCATATTATCCACAAGCTAATGGTCAGGTAGAGGCCATTAACAAAGTTTTTAAAACTATGCTTCGTCGGATGGTTGGAGATCATAAATCCAACTGGCACGAAATCCTTTTCTTTGCTCTTTGGGCTTACAGGACTTCGGTGAAAACAACTACTGGTTTCCCACCTTTCTAGCTGGTCTATGGACTCGAAGCTGTCTTACCGATTCAATGTCAGATTCCATCCTTAAAAATTTCCGTCGAACTTCCCCCAGACACTTCCGCAAAGGAAGAGAGATTTTTGTACTTAAACAACCTTGAAGAGACTCAGAGAGATGCTGCCTTGGCTAATGAGGCACATAAGAAACACTTCAAGGCACAGTATTATAAATCCATCCAACCTTGTGCCTTTAATGAGGGTGACCTAGTTTTGACTTACAACCAAAGATATGACAAACTAGGGAAAGGAAAGTTTGAGTCCATGTGGTACGGTCCTTTCGTCATTTCTAAAGTTTTAGAGAAAGGGGCCTACGAGCTCGTTAACTATGATGGAATCCCTTTAGGGAAACCTCACAATGGGTTGTACCTGAAGAGGTACTATGCCTAGATCTTTCTTGGATAGTATCTTGTATATATGTATATTGCTTGAATTTCAGTGTGCTTTTAGTATTTTCAATATGGTTTTGAGTTTAGTGTTCGCATCTATTTATACCATGTTTTGGTCATGCAGAACAGATGGCTTTCTATGGCTTCGCTAATGGTGCTTGCTGCCACACCTTGAATCTTGCCTCAGCTGCTTGGGTCCTCTATTCCCCGGTTGAAGATTTGGTCAGTTCAGGAGCGGTTTGTATTGGTCCCGCTACCAACAACATCGTTGAGTATCAAGTAGTCATAGGTCTTCTGACTGAATCTGCCTCCCAAGGTGTTCACAATTGGGTAGTCTTGATGGACTCACAACTCGTGGTTTGTCATCTAAACCATGTTTATACCATTATAAATCCTGTGCTTCTCCGCCTCTTCTGGAGGGTATGCTTGTTAGAAAGGTCATTCGAAACCATCACTTATAGGCATATCCCTAGAGAACATAATGTAGTTGTTGACTCATTAGCTAATTACATCCTAGATTGGCATATTTCCCATTCATGAAGTTAAAATCAAACATGGTTCATTGTAAATAAACAATTAAAGACACATAAAACTCATGTAAAATACACCCACCATTTGAGAAATATAAACACTAGGTAAAAGTCTGTATATATATATATATATATATATATATATGAACATGTTTACAAAAAATAGGTCATGAGACCTCATTTGAAGCACGTAGGATTTCAAGTAAAAATCACCATACAAAATCCTGAAGCTATCAGCTTTCAGTAGATACATGATGCATACATCATCTAGTGATGCTCATGGTAGCACATCACTGCCCGAGCTACTCTACGTAGCAGTCTACTAAACTGACCTAGTACTCCTACTCTAGGTCTCTGATACCTCAGAGGGAGGTCATCAATGGAAGCGTTGGGGATGTCTAAGGTCATCCTCTCTAGGTTTTCCTCTAACTCCCCGCTCACATCATCACCCTATGGTACTAAGCGAACTCCATCTCATCTATCCAATGGGGAAGCTCCCCCAGGTCATGCTGCTCCAATGTCTGCATGAAAATATTCAGGTCTCGTTACTTAACATAAAAAATATAAAACATTAAAAAACATAAAAACACTATGTCCATTTTAGGGTTTATTGCATCTTACTGATGTCACCCCACTATCCACTAGGTGAGAGTGGTAGGTTAGGGTCTCCGCTGAAGTCCGTACCCGTATAAGCATAATCCTCCACCATGAGGATTTGATCTCTAAGCCATCAGAAGAATGGGTCACCGAACTTCACCTTCCCCCTGCTCGCTCCAATACGAGCCATAATCTGGACCCACCTCTACATGAGAGGGTCCCATGCTCTCAGCTCTGTAAATTCCATTTGGGGTCTCATTTGTGGTACCCGCTCAAAGAAGAAGTAGGCTAGAATGGAACCAAAACCAAACTGCTTCAGTTCCCCCTGCCGACACTTTGTCAGCTGATCCTTGAATATTGGAAGCAAGGATTCCGCTCAGTTGAATACTATAGGTGCCATGGCATCTATGGCATATAGCATGTGTGCCCTAGAAGCCTGGTGCACTCCCTGGCTTCCCTCCACTCTCTACATCGTAAACAATACAGTCCGTAGAGGTCCGTCCATCACTGCCTTTATGGGGATTTTATTCCTCGAGTTCCTTGTCCCTGGAATACAGTGACAGTCTATCAACTCTTGTGTGGTAATATCCCCTCCTCAGGAACCTGTCAGTGAAATGGGGGCACCCTGTCTCGAAAGTCCAGTAAAGAAGTAGATATCCTCTACCTCAACTGTCAGAATATGAGCCCCAACCTCAAAGTGTTGTTGCTTCGGATTTCACATCCGAAGTATATGCTCAAGCAACCGCTCGTGTGATACCATACTGGGAGTTTGGAATAATTTTAGGAGTCCACAGTCTTGTAATGTGGCTATGCAACCCGCATTCCTTTTGACAAAAGTGTCATTGTTATCATGTTGTCTTTCCTTCCATATCACCATTTTTTATCAATAAGAGCCTGCCAAAAACAATCACAAGACCCATTAGAATCGTTCGTAATCATTTAAATAAAAAGAAATGATCTAGTTTTGCTTGTGTCAATAGTTTTACATCTTCACAGCCGGCACCACCTGTGCGCCGTTGAAGACAGGAGGTGGCACCACCTGTGCGCTTTGTTTTCGGCGCGGTTCTAGCAAGGTACCGCGTATCCTACAAGGGATAAGCGCGGTGCCTACTCCTAGAATTTTAGGGCTTGCCATACAAGCCCAAAACACCATCCAAAATCAAAATTGAGACTATGAAAAGGAAGAGTAGGGTTTGAACTATTACCTGGAATTGACGGCGCTCGAATCCGACTGTGAAAATTCCCGATATCAGCAACTGAAGATATGACTAGGAAAGTGGTCCAAATGCTCTCCACTATGGGTAAATAGTAAAATGATTTGTTTTTTCACTATTTACATGAATTTTATACACATTTTTTGGTTTGACATGCTATAGTTTTGATTTAAAATCGCTTATTATTCAAAATTTATCAGTCATAATCCCTTAATGTTAGTTATAGGTGCATTTAACACTTGTTTTGAGTTGTTGCAGGATAGAAGAACAGTAGCAGTAAAGTCTTGGGAGTTCGTTTTTGAATTTTTTGTACAACCATAAAACGAGAAAAGTCGTTGAGCGTTTATTACGACACTTTGATCATGTTCTTGAAACTCAGTATCAAAGGTCCGATCCCGTTTCTTATTCTTTTCAGGCTCGTAAAATATCTCATTGTGAAAAGAGACCTAATGGAGTCTTATTTAAACTCTTTTTCGGGCTCCTTAAATACGAAAAGAATGTCGAGCGATCTTGTCTTCTTCACTCTTGTTAAAGCATTTAAAGAGTCGTCTCTCCGATGGTAGGTTATATCTTTTTAGGTTCGGATAGACTATTTACGAAAAAGGAACACTCCAGCCAACCATGACTGGAAGAGTTCTCTAAGGTATGATTTTACACTTTTTCGGTCCTTAGGGACTAAATCATACGAAAAAGGACCCCTTGGAGTCTTCTTCCATGGTCGTTCAGACTTTCTAAACATGAACGATATCGAGTTTTCTTTCATTGGACTCATTAAATTAAACATTAAGAGACCCGTTTTTGGGAACGAACCCCTCCTCTCTCAGGTTCGTAAAACATATGAGTTTGGACTTGTCTTCAGACGAGCTATATCGAGTGTTTTTTACCCTCTTTAAACTCGTAAAATTGAAAAGAGGCACTCATCAATCATGATGGGGAAAATGGGAAGGGAATAATTTTTGCAAATAAATCGCAGTAGTTTTGTTGTTTCCTTTTGAGCATGGCACTTGTCTGCATATCATTTCATTCAATTGGGTATTCAGCTAATCTCCGTGGCAATCCACTTTCATGAGTCATGCTACTCCTTTGAGTCTTTCAAAAGAATGCATTGTCCACTGTGTGTTTGTCCTATTTAAGTCATGTTGCCAAGTCTTTTGTCATGCCGCCTGATGTTCAAAGGGAAGTTGAAGAAGTTTTTTCTTTGCAGTCAAAACAATCTCTGTGTCAGTACTTTTGATTCAGTCCTATGGTTACTACATTCACATCATTTCAGAACTATGTTCCAAGTTTTGTGTCGTTGATGTGGGACTCATCATGGCCTTCCTTCGGCGAGACTATTCCCATCGACATTAGCTTATCATCTAGGAAATAGTTTTAGAAACAAAAACTTAGTACCTTGAGATCTGTATGCCTTAATGACATATTATCTCACTCTCGACATAGGTTCACATCATCGACCTTTGATCGATAGAATCAACTGGGTGTTCGACATCAGGACATCTATTCACACTCAGTAGATTGTACTAGGGTACCTTGGGAGTCATTGACATCAATGGTAATCTCCCTCGCACTTGTTAACAATTCACATCATTTACCGGTAATCAAGTGATTTCTACCATGTTCGACTCAGATCATTGTAATCACATGGATAGAATCGTACTTTGTGGAAGACGAGATGAAGACCCTGGGTATTTGTTTAGCGCTCATTGCTTTCCCTAGGTTGCGATGGAGTTTTGTATATCTAGCATGGATCCACATTTGTATGGTTGTGGCTATGCTCAAATTTGTGTCTGTATGACATAGATCTATGTTGTATGTCTGGTAGCTATGTCCAAGTTTGAGTCCTCTATCACATGAATCTATGTTGTATTCTAGTAGCCATGTTTATTTATTCCTCCCATGGATCTGCCTTGTATTGGTCTGCAGCCATGAGTTGGTTACTTATGTCTATGAGTAAAAAATATTGATGTACTATAGATGCCTACTTGATGACATGCTCCGATCGAGCTAACATTTTCACCTCGAAGCGACAACTTGTTCTCTCAAAGCTCTCGTTTATCGTATCCCTCTAAGACTCACGCTTTGGGGGGCATTCTGTTATACCCAAATCCTGTCACTACCATGTGATAAGACCTTTGACTTACATGTTTTCCCTTAATCCCAGCACTTAGAGTGGAAACCCATGTTGTTTGTCAATTCTACATGAAAGAACTTAGCACCGCGCTTTCCCTGTGAACCATGAGCGGTACCTTGCTCACACCACCTGCTTCCTATTTACCATAAGTGGTGCCACTGCCTGTGGCCTTTGGGACATAAGCGTTTCTCATCTAAACCGCTCTGTCATAAGAGAAGAAAAGCGGTACCCTGGTTAAAATGGGAAAAATAGAAGTTTCTCGAGGCTTCTAGATCATGAGCCTTGTGTCCTCCCTTATCCCTATCATTGTGGGTCAGTTGAGCTTGAGATCCCCCATCATAGGATCCTAGAGGTCACCTCATCCACAAATCTCTAAACAATTCCTATCCATTGAGCCTTATAAATACAAGCTCATGTCCATGGTTGAGGGGGATAACTATAGAGGTATTGTTATGCTGTTGGATTGACCACTTGGCCCAAGCCATTGGAGAGCATAGAGAGAAAATTTGGAGCTTATGGGGATGAAGTGTTTGTCTCGTGGAGATGCTTGTCGACACTAATGCTTGATTGGTTGTAAACTTATCCATACATATTTAATGCAAAGCTGATTTCCGTCCCACATTACTGTTGTTTTGATTTCGCATGTACATGTTGTTATATTCCTTAGTCACTAACATGGATAAGTAGATGATTTTCTGGTAGCTTTGATGTGTTTGCATGTTTGATCTATTTGCAGGTACACCAGTTCACTATTGAAGTAGCATTCTAGGTGTCTACGATATCTAGGGAAGGTCTTCATCCATTGTCGTTCACTCATTTGTTCTGGATATGAGGGATTCAGACCAGAGGAACAACTTCTATTTGCAGAAGGTGAAATATTCCTGGTTACAGAAAGTTAGCCAAGAGAATTGATGATGATATCATCAAAGGAGATTGCAGAGTCTTATGGTTTTAATACTAATATTTTATGTGTGAATGCAGGATATACTAAAGAAGGACAATTACTTAATGTTGTCATAGAAGAAGAGAAAAGTAGAATTCTGACTTTTCAAAAGATGAAAGAAGATTCACATAATCTTGTGAAGGAGCACTTACTGAACACTGTTGTGGAATATTTTGTAAGCATTGGATAGTCATTGAAGATTGAATCCAAAGAAGAACAAATATTGAATGTTGTTATAAAAGACTTTGTAGATGATAAACAATTACTGAAGGATGTTAATACTGAAGTCGAGATAAATAAGACTGATTGATATTTGATACAGAGGAAGAAGATAGTGAAGATTGTGCAGATATTTTGGGAGAAATTCCAAGAGAGATGGAAGATTTATGGCATGAATTAAATCTTTTGGAACATATATTGGAGAAATAGAGGGTAGGCATTCAAGTTGCAAAATTAGAGTTGAATAGAGATGAGAAAGTAGTCATGGGTGACAAATCTGAAAGAGAAGTAGTCAAGAAATTTGAATTCTTGAGCAAACATAGTGAAGTATTTGGGTCTGAATATTTGTGTAATTCCGATAAATATTTGTATGCAGATACATGAAAGTGTGAAGTGAGTTCAAAACAAGGGATTGTTTTTTAATATCAGATTGAAGTGAAGGTGTATGAGGCCCTGATATCTAATAGAGAATGAGTTATGATCTCTTTACAGTATGGTGAAGATAAATAGGAAATTATCTTGAAGGACAACAAGAGAGGTGGAATTGTGGAATGTAATATGAAGTATGAAATGCTGAGAGGAATAGGAAAGGAGGAAGGTCTCAAGCAAAGTAGGATTGGTGAGATTGAAGATATAGTTGAAATGAAGATAGAAAATGAAATTTCTGAAGGATATCCATGGAGAAGAAGTGTTCATAGCTCATGTGTTTATGAGAAGGAAGTTTGGATGGAAAACTATAGTGTTTTCATTCAAAAGCAGATCCAGTTATTATGGAGTGATGTTTGTCCATTGTGAAGTCGATTGGACAAGGATATTGAAGAGTTATGGAGACTTATGTCGAAACATTCCATGGGAATGTACAAAAGGCAAAAGAAAGAGATGGATTGTTTCAATTCATTAACTGAAGAGGAAGTACTAGGAGAATGCAATAGAGGATTGCAACATAAAGTATGGAATCCTGGTAAGTTGAGAGCAAGAATGAAATGCAATGAAAGTGAAGGCAATGGAAAGTTACAACATAAAGTTTGGAATCCTGGTGGATTGACATTGGATGCATATGATTTGGAGGTCATAATATTTCTACCTTGGGAGTTTGATGCAGGAGCATCATGATAGAGCCAGCAATGTGACAAGCTGGTCACATGTTGTGGCTCGGAAAAGGAACAAATAGTTCAAAAACTTGAAGAAGTTAATAGTTAGTGCTTTATTTGTAATTATGGAAACAAATTGATTTATTGTCAATTGTTGAGTGAGAATAGGGTTGAGTGGCACTTTGATACTCCCCATGAGGATATCAATCCAACTCAAGTAGTTGTTGCATAATTATAGGAGTTTGTTTCACTAAGAATAATAATTCCCTCATTTTATGGAGGATAATTAGTTAGTTGTTAGTATCATCTATTTTGAATTTGAATTAGGAGTGTAGTGAAAAAGAGAGAGGGGACAGAGTGTGAGACAGGGAGAGCTCTATGTGAGAGAGACTCCATGTATGTAATCTTGGAGAAAAGAATGAAAATATTCTCGTACTCTCTGTGTATTAGAAACTAAATGTCATAATAAATACATATGCAAGTGTTGGAATGTTTTGAAATCAATGACATTTGGAAATTGAATGCACCTGGAAGTTTCTTCTACTTATTTGTGGAGATTCCTGGAAAACTGTTGTAGCCATTGAATATTGTAAGTGGTTCCATTTATTGTTCCTATTTTTCTTCATGATTTGGAAATAGATCTAGTTCTGTAAATGCAAAAATGTTGTAGATTGTGTGTCTCTGTGTGTCGCTACTGTAGATGATTGAAACTGAATTTGATTGCGTGGTGGATTTTGGGGTTTTCCAAACGCTACCTTGGTTCAGTATTTGTGTGGGCGTTGAGAGAACTATTATTTTATTTTATATCATTATAATTTATCTGTCGAAATTCCAGTGGGGAAATAGACGTGTGCCTGTGAAAAAAAAAAAGAACGTGCATTCCTTGCATAGCAAAGTATCAATTAACAATGGTAATTCATTTAAGAATAATGGGAAATAGTTTTAACGTTGTGATTGATTGAATAGTCGTGTAGATTGAGAAAATGTTTGACTATAAACCAAGTTAACTGCATTGAGGAAGGATGCATTGGAATCGTAGTAGTTCATCTGTGTTTTGGATGGGAGAAGAACAGGTCCGCGCCAATGCAAGGTTCTGGCATTATTTGGTTTTGGCTTTTCAGCCTTTAATGCCAACAGGCTCTTACTGAGAGGAGCCTTCCATCGGGCGACCCTCAGCTTCTACCCTTAAATTTGCACCACAACGACCATAGAATATCCATTGCGGCGCGATCAAACCGCTGTTCATAGCACCCAAGGATCTAATGCTTGCAGAATGTAGCCTCCCATTCATAGAGTTGTTAATAGAAGGTGTGAACATTCCTTCCCCGGTGGGGGTATTTAAGGAATATTTGGGTGGGAAAAGGAGGTACAACATGCTCATGGAACATGAGTGAAATACCACCTTCACGTGAGCCAGTTTCTCTACATTAAAATCTCTATACTACCTTATCATATTCGGATCATCAAAGCATTCATGCTCGTGTGTGTGATCTTGGATAGGGTTATCCATTTTATTCGGTGGTGTACGACCCTCCTTCCTACATTCAACATGATGGTGAATTCCCATGGTAAGGCCAACGATTTTCCTAAAAATGGAATTACATCCAAACGCTCTAGATGATCCAGAAAAGGACTAAGGTAAGCACATTTAAAGAGGGGAAGATAAAGGACTGTCCTCGACAGATCTATGCACCGTGTCATTATCTACAGTTGTCCTTTTTTTCCTCCGCAACTAGTCTTGACATTATGAGGAGATGTGGGATTAGGTATGGCAGTGACATGTGGGATTTCCAGCTCCTCCTGGATCTGTTCACCTTCAAATTCCACTGTACCCTCCTCGAGATTCGATGAAAGGAAACCACCTGTCCTAGGCATGTGCCACCCATGAGGCTCCAGAGATAATACATGGTGCGAGCACATGCGAGAAGGTGTGTCATAATGGGAGGTTATTTCCTGTTCATGGTGAAGCCAACTGGCATCCTGACATGGGGTTTGGCGTTGTTTAGCATCTGTACTAGTTTCCAAGTTTCATTATCTCTTTCTACCAGCTCCTCGCAGCTCCGCCGTATAACGTGGTCACCTAAATTCGAACTATGTTCTGCATGGAAGGAAATTCATTTCCCAACCCCTGCATTTGCTAACACATCCTCTACCTTATTACCGCTACATCGAACGTGGGTAAATTGTATATCCGGGGTGGCAACTAAGAGTCGCTTAAGTTTTGATAGTCAGCTTTCCCATTTCTAGTTCCTTGAGACCTTGGAAATGGTGTATCCTTGTTGGATTCTTCATGCTATGGAAATGATAACGAAGGAACCCCTCTCCACCACCAAGGGAATCCATTTTTGTTGTAAGTCCCACTTTAACATGCTTACCAGTCCTTCCAGTTCAGCCATGTTGTTGGTATTTTCACCTATGTCACCCCAGAATATGTTAATCACCTTTCCTTCTGAATTCCTGATTGCACCGCCATATCCCGCTGGTCCTAGGTTGCCTTTAGTTGCTCCATTGAAATTCAATTTAAAAGAAACTACCACCGATTGCTGCCAGGAGTTGGGGCTGTGAGGAGGTGCATTCAGGGCTCGCAAGCGTTCCTTGTTTCCAGGTGCATTGTAGATACCCCAGCCATTTAGTATTTGGAATTCTCCTGTTTCTGCTTTAATAGCTTTTTGAGTCCATCGGCTTAGGGTTAAAGTTTCATTTATATGAATTTCAATTAGAGCCCATACCTCATATTTGTGGCGGAGCTTATCCTCGAAGATTCTTTTGTTCCTAGATTTCCAAATTTCCCAGGCAACAAATCCTGGGAATAGTTCCAAAAACCTATTCAAAGTCTCATTTTTGAAGACTTGGTGAGGCCACTTGGATATTGTTATACTTGGACACCCATTATGTCTGGAATTTCTCTTGAACTTTGCTTCTCCTTTCTCCCAAAGGGAATATGCCATAGGCAATTCATCAAGAAGATGATTAATAGCTTCAGTAGCAGCTTCACACAGGATACATCTTGATGTTCCTATCATCCCACGTCCCTGAAGATTGTCCCAGGTAATGATGTGTCTCTTGAGAAGTAACCAGCTAAAAGACGCCACCTTTGGCCACCATTTCCCACCCTAAATATTTCACCACTTCATCTCCTTCTCCATTCTGTGAGTTTCCATCAAAAGTCCCATTGCCTCTTTGATGTTGAGGTTGCATGTCTTGGAATAGCCCCATCGAATCTTGTCCAGTCTGACCTCTTTTGGGATCCTTCTATTACACAATTCCTCATAGAAATATTCGATATTATCCTCAAGGGTGTAAGCTTTCCACCACGACTTTGGTTTCCATGTCCTGAACTGGGTATCCATTGAAACGGGGTCCCAAAAATATTCCACCCGTTCCAGTGGGCTATTTTTAAGATAATGGATTAGATATGGGATATCATCTCAGTTAGTTAAACATGGAGATTTTTTCCATGCATCTTGAGAGAAAGATGCCGAAATTCCATCTCTAACCTCACAAAAGTTGTGGCATTGGACGAGACCTCTATTTTCTTGGGAATCCTTTCAGATACTTGAACCCGAGAGATCTTTTCCAAATCCCATAAGTTGTTGTTTCAGCCATTGAGTCACGTATTTTTGATGCCAAAGCTTTACCCAGGGTTCCTCTAAGTGAGAAATCCATTTCCACTAGATTTTTGACCCCAATACTCTATTGATGCTTGCTGGGTCCCTGAGTCCTAGCCCCCCGACAACCTTTGGTTTACACAGAGTATGCCAATCAACCAGAGCCCATTTACCATGCCCTTCCGTTCCTTCCCATAGAAAGGTCCTTTGGATGTTTCAAATTTGTTTTAGCACTGATTTGGGAGTGGCTAAAACGGAGAAGAGGTGCAGAGGCATGGCTTGGAGTACTGACTTGACCAAAATTATTCTGCTTGGGAGATTAATATCCCTATAGGTCCATTGAATGATATTTTGCTTGAGTTTATCAAATAAATCCTTCCAAGAGATTTATTTTATAATGGATTTAGCTAAAGGAGCACCCAAATATTTGGAAGGTAGAACACCTTCCAAAAATTCCAGGATTCTGAGGATGTTTCGTTGGGTGATTTTCAAGGTGTTGAAAAAGTAAACTTGAGACTTCTCCCTATTTATTTCTAGCCCATTGGTCTCCAAAAAAGTGTATAGGCCCTTATTTATGCCCCTGGCTTCCTGAACAATGCATGGACCCATCAACATTGTATCATCAACACATTGTTGATGAGTCTGCGGTTCCAACTCTTTGCTGAGGTTGAGCCCTCGAATATGATCCTTGCTGCACATGTCCTTAAGCATGTGGCCTAGTCCTTCTGCAATGATGATGAAAAAGAAAGGAGATAAGGGATCTCCCTGACGTATTCCCTGCGAGTATGGGAAGGGACATCAGGGAGTCCCGTTAGCCCGAATTGAGAAGAAAGCAAAAGAGACTAGATTCATCACCCACTCAGTCCATTGATCCAAAAATCCCAATGTCCGAAGGATTCCTGCCAATAATTGCCAGTTTAGTTTTCCATATACTTTTGACAGATCAATTTTCAGTAACATACGTGGGATCTTTTCCATTTTTATGGAATGAATGGTTTCATGCACCAGAATGATGCCATCCATTATCTGCCGCCCTTCGACAAAACCAACTTGTTCTGGTGATATGAGGGGTGGGAGCAGGGGTCGAATCTTGTTGGCTATGAACTTAGAAATAATATTGTAAATAACGTTGCATAAAGTAATAAGTCTGAGTTTCCCAGTGCCCTCTGTACCATTTTCTTTAGGAATGAGCATGAGGAAAATGGCATTGAGGGATTTCAGAATGCTACATGTCTTTCTTGAACCCTCGACAAGAGCCCACACTTCCTCTTTTAGCCAATCCCAACAAGAGTGAAATAAATTCGTTGTGATCCCATAAGGTACCGGGAATTTATCAACAGCCATTTTCTTGACCACTACCTTTAATTTTTCCATCTCAATCATCTTCATGAGCATAAATTTGTGTTCATTAGTGATGACCCTTGGGATGTGTCACAGAACCTTGGTCTGAGCCTCATTCCTATCATGGTCAAGATCCTTCAGAAGGTCAGTGAAGAAGTTGTTCAAGGTAAGTTCCAGTTCCTTTTGGGTTTCCACATGTGTTCCATCCACCCTTTTCATCCTCACCATGCGATTACCATGCTGCTGTTGGATGGTTGCTTTATGGAAGAACCTAGTATTGCGTTCTCCCTCTTTGAGCCACCCGATTCTTGATTTCTGTTTCTAGAGGATTTATTCATGTTGCTATATTAAGCTAAATTCTTGAAGTAAGGTTTTCTCTATTAAATTTTCATATGCTAAGCTAGATCATTAGTATTTCATTTTGATTTCATAACAAAAGCATATAAACAGGATCACTGAAATATAGACAAGCACAACCATACAAAAGGAACACAAAGATTTATCCTGGTAAAACCCTAAATGGAAAAACCCAACAAAATCTTCCTCAATATAGATGCCCCAAAAGATAAAAGATAAAACCAACAAGGAGATCAAAGCCTGATCCTCCTCCTTCTCCAGCTACTCTTCTCTTCTCCACTATTGCGCTACACAAGTGAGAATGTGTGATCCAAATGAGGAGCGCTACACTTCTATTTATATTCATCCGTTCACTTTAATTAACTCATCCAACATGTAGGCTTGAGTTACACATGTAGGCTGAAGTAACCACACTGGGGTGCTAATGACCCACCTTTACAATTAGAGGGGACTACCTCATGACTCTTATTAGTTCTTCCGATTAGAAGCATTGGGGTACAAAGTAATACAAGGGGTTCTCCCGGTAGGACCATCGGGGACCACAAAGGATACATATAGAATATTCTTTGAAGTTACAATATTTCAACACTCCCCCTTAACGAGAAGGGTATTCTACATCAACATCAATAGCAACAATAATGAGAGAGAACATCATCAACATCATCAGGGCAACACATCTATAAATTATTGGAATCTTTTCAACATCATGTAGTCTTCATCTTCAATCTTCAGTCTTCATCATCATTAATACTTTGACTACTTCGATCAACAACATCTTCATCATTTTGATCTTTCAATTGGCAACGACATCTTCAGCACTTGGACCTTTCGATCAGCAACATCTTCAGCACTTTCACTTTTCGATCAGCAACATCTTCAGCATTTTGATCTTTCAATCATCAACTACATCTTCAGCACTTTGACCTTTCAATCAACAACATCTTTAGCACTTTGACTTTTTGATCAGCAACAACATCTTCAGCATTCTGACCTTTCGATCAACAACATCTTTAGCACTTTTACTTTTTGATCAGTAACAACATCTTCAGCATTTTGACCTTTTGATCAGAAACATCTTTAGCACCTTGACCTTTCGATCAGCAACAACATCTTCAGCACTTTGACCTTTCGATCAGCAATATCATCATCAACACTTTGACCTTTCGATCAGCAGCAAGATCATCATCATCATACTCTGATATTTCGATCAGAATCATCATCATCACACTCTGATCTTTCGATTAGAAACATCATCATCATACTCTAATATTTTGATTAGAAACATCATCATCATACTATGATATTTTGATCAGTACGTCATCATCATACTCTAATCTTTCGATCAATACGTCATCATCATCATACTCTGATATTTCGATCAGTACGTCATCATCATCATACTCTAATATTTTGATTAGTACGTCATCATCATCATACTATGATCTTCTGATCAGTATGTCATCATCATCATACTCTGATCTTTTGATCAGTACGGCATCATCATCATTAGCTGCAACCTGCAATCCACGACTCAAAGACAAAAAGGTATTTGGATCACTTTTGGACTTAAATTCCAGGGATGATGCAATCCCACCACATTCTCGACAACTGAAGTTACCGGATTGATTACAGGAGAATCGGTCCCTATCACTTTAGGACTAAGTCCAAGGACGATGCAATCCTACCACATTCTTGAGGACCGAAGCCACCGGATTGATTACGAGAGAATCAGTCCCTATCACTTTAGGGCTAAGTCCAAGGACGTTGCAATCCTACCACATTCTCGAGGACTGAAGCCATCAGATTGATTACGGGAGAATCAATCCCTATCACTTTAGGACTATGTCCAAGGATGATGCAATCCTACCACATTCTCAAGGACCAAATCCACCAGATTGATTACGGGAGAATTAGTCCCTATCACTTTAGGACTATGTCCAAGGATGATGCAATCCTACCACATTCTCGAGGACCAAAGCCATCGGATTGATTACAGGAGAATCAGTCCCTATCACTTTAGGACTAAGTCCAAGGATGATGCAATCCTACCACATTCTCGAGGACCGAGGTCACCAGATCTATTATGGATAGATGTCCTGGGATGATACAATCCCTCTTCATTCTTGAAGACTGAGGTCTCCGGATCACTTTAGGGCAAGTGCCCAGGGATGATACAATCCCACCATGTTCTCGAGGACTAAGGTTACCGGATCTATTATGGACAGATGTCTTGGGATGATACAATCCCTCTTCATTCTCGAAGATCGAGGTCTTCGGATCACTTTAGGGCAAGTTCCCAGGGATGATACAATCCCACTGCAACATCACTACTCCCCTTTTCGGGGAAGGTCTTTCCAAACCACACCAAGGTTGTCTTGAAAGTGTTTGAAATTTACTCGGGACAGAGGCTTCATTAGCACATCATCATCTAAACCATCATCATCTACATCTTCAGTATGTGAATACTAAACTATCACCATCTGTATCTCCAGTATGTGAATACTAAAAGCATCATCATCTATATCTTCAGTATAGAAATATTGAAAGCATCATCATCTCTATATTCAGTATAGAAATAGGGAATCACCATCATCTACATCTACAGTATGTAAATACTGAAACATCATTTATATCTTCAGTATGGGAATACTGAAACATCATCATCTGCATCTTATATTGTATGTAGAAATACCAGATTTCTATGTGTTACGACGGAACACAGGGTTCTCTGTCATCACAACTCTAGTTATCACATAGAATCACAGTAGTGTCCAACTCTAGGTTGAATAATCCTAACATCATCTTTCGAAGCCATATGGCTTCACAACTAGCAGAGCAAGCTGCTATATATTCTGCTTCAGTTGTGCTTAGAGCAACACTAGACTGCTTTTTGCTAAACCATGAAATCATAGCAGATCCCAGACTATAACATCCACCTGATGTGCTTTTTCTATCTGAGATACTTCCAGCCCAATCTGCATCTGTGTAGCCATACAATCTATACTCATGGCTACCATCATAGTATAAACCAAGGTCTATAGTCCCTTTCAGATATCTCATCATATGTTTTGCAGCTACTAGGTGAACCCGTCTTGGTTGAACAAGATATTGACTTAGGGTGTTCACGGCAAAACAAATGTCTGGTTTGGTATTTGTTAAGTACATCAATGGCCCAATGATATATCTATAATGAGTCGCATCCACTAACTTTGATGAGTCATCAGCTAACAGCTTCAGGTTGGAGTCCATGGGTGTGGCCATGGCTTTGCATTCCAACATATTGAATCTCTTCAATATCTCTACCACATACTTTCCCTAATTGAGAAAGATTCCTTCTAAACTTTTCCATACTTCCAGACCTAGGAAATAATGCATTAACCCAAGGTCTTTCATCTCAAATTCTTCTTCTAGTTTCTTCTTGCTTTCCATGATCTATTTCTCATTCCTTGTCAAGAATAAGTCATCCACATATAATAACAGGATGACAGGTTCATCTTCTACAATCTTGAGATAAAGGTTAGGATCATCTTTACTCTTGGTAAAGCCCATAATTGATAGGAAACTATCTATCCTTCCATACCAAGCTCTGGGAGCTTACTTCATGCCATAGAGGGCCTTCTTTAGCTTACATATATCAGTCCATTTGTCTTCAATGTCAAATCCTTGTGACTATTTGATGTAAAACTCTTCCCCAATCATACCAGTAAGGAAGGCTTGTATTTACTTCATCATGGAAGCAACTACCATCATAGTTATGAAGGAAGTGTACCTTGCTTCCTGGAGTAAGTGTCTCTTCAGAACTAATTCCCTCTTTCTTATAGCAACCTCAAGCCACAAGTCTTTCCTTACTTCTATCAGCAACATATTTTATCTTGCAAATCCATTTATAAGATACCACATTCTTGCTTTCTGGTTTGAGTACTATATCCCAAACATCATTCTAGTATTCTTTCATCATAACATCTTCCATGAGTTCTTCTTGTCAGATCATCAACATATCCTAGTATTCTGCATTCAATTTTGAAGGTTGGAACTCACTTTACTCTTGGTAAAGTCTCGATCCGTCAGAAAGTTGTCCATCATGTCGTACTGTGTCGAACTCAGATATCTTATGTTGTCACTCCCCCTGAAGTGGAGTATTATCTTCCTTGTTCATTCTGTACAAGTGGTTCCATGCTTGATATATACTTGTCAATAGAGTATGTCATGTCATAGTCTATTCTTTCTGAGGCAAATCACGAACCTTGCTTTTTACAATTGTTCTTGTAGATCCATATGGAAGATACTACGTACTTCCCTTTATGTCTCGAAATCATATTGTATACATCATTCCCCATGATCAATTGTTATTCTTTGATCATACCTTCTTTCATAGCATTCTTTTCTTCATCTTGAGTTATCTCTCATACCCATGGTGGTCTTCATCCTTCAAGGTGGATCTACTGCTCTCTGAAGCTCTTTCTTTCGTCATGGTGTCTCTCACCCTGGGAGCTTCAGATTCATGTTTATTAAATTGTCATCACTTATTCTTCGGAACAAGTCTCATCCTTCATTTTTTGTAGGAGGTTGTACAGGACCTTTCCTACAATTCAAATGCACCAGTTGCATGGTTAGAACTATTTCATAAAACATATGCATAATGACAAATTCTTATGCATCATGCAACTGTTTAGCCAATACAACATTCATCCATATCTCACATAAACTTTCTATATTACTTACCCATCACATGCATATTAGTAGTATACAGTCATTAATGCAAACAATCTATCATGCATAACACATCAACTGAATATAATCAAATGTATAACAAAACAATATCATGCAATGACAATTGAATACTAATCTTTTATTTGTTTCATGGGTAGAATCAATCTTGATCATTCTACTTTATCATCTTCTACATTCATGAAATCATCATTTCTTATCCAAATGATAAGATGAATAACAGGTTCTTCAAGAATTGAGTTCTTCATATTCCTCATCGCTTAAGGGATCTTCTTTGAATGGTGAGAGCTTGATCTTCAATTGCTTCCATATTCTTCTTATCCTCTTATGAGTCAAGCTGAAAGTAATCACTTTCTTCTGGCATACATTCTTCATATGAATGGATCCCATGATCCTGGGAGGCCATTCAAGGTGGCTATCACCACTTCTGCATTCTTCACTTCTTCTTTTACCTCTTCAATTTGTTTCTTAGGATCATCTTCCGATGTATGTTCTTTCCTTCAAATAGCTTGGTCAAGGAATCAAACATCTCTTTCAGTGTCTTTAGGGAAGACACTTGTGGTACAAGTTGATCCGTGATTGAATCAACAATGATCTTCTTGGCCTTGACCAAGTTCTTCTGGTGTAAGGCTTTGAGCCTCATCTCCCTCTAGAACTGGAACCTCTCTACTCATGTAGGTGTCCAATTCATTTTATTCAGAGAGATCAAATACTTCCATGCTTGGAAGTTTTCAACTTCACCAAGTTTATCATCAAGTTGATGTTATAGATCACTTTGAAATGAGAACCTCAAATGCAAATAGCAAAAGATTAGATCTTACCAATTTGGGGTGTCCGTCCTGCTTCTGAAGCTGGCTGATCTAGGGTTTTCAAAGAAACCCTAATTTTAAAAACTTGAAATATTTTAGATCTGAATGCTTAGAAAGATATATCTCTTCAAATGGATCTGTCCAATGTACTCCTTTTCTAAAAACAGTGGAGGGAAGCTCCCGGAACAAGAAGCCCTAGTTTTCCAATTTCAGCTGCAAAACTGTTTGTCACTGTTTCTATGATATCTCCAAAATTACTACTCCTATGTGTCTGAAATTTTTCAGTAAAGTAACCACGCATGTCCTAGATCCAAAACCATAGGGTTCATTAGAATTGGTTTCACCAATTGGGATTTATGATCCTTTTCCCAAGGTGACCTGTTACAGGACTGTTCAAAACAACGAAGTTGTACGGCCTACCACGTGTCACTGTTTCATCTTCTGGTTCTAAACTTTGGACCACATAAAGTATATTCCGTTATATTTCTAGAAAATCTTCAGGAATTCCATTTGGACCTCTGTAACCCACGCTATAGCAAATCTCCCTAGGTGTCCTGTTTAGGGATGAATTATGGAAGAGGCTGGAACCCTAACTTGGAGGGATCATATCTCCCAAAATATAGCGAATATGAGGCTTAATTTTGGATACAGTGTACATAAGGATTTTATATTTGGCCTCTACAATTTTTAGCTCCCGAGCCTCTGTCAATCGTAGAATATAGCAAAAGTACCAAAACTTAGCATTTTTAGTATTTAGGGTTTTTCTAGCTCGGGGTCAAACTAGGGTTTGACTTTCCTGGAGTTTCACCCAACCAAAAATATTGATCCAGGTATCTAAACTTCGATTTTGATGAGGAGAGAAATCCTATGCCGGGCTCACTCAAAAAATCTTCTTCTGCAAGAATCCCTAATTTCCCGCACCGAAAACTGAAAATGCTTCGAATTGAATTCCTCTTTAATAGAAAGATGCGCCCTTCAAAGGAGAGTCATCCTAACCTTCTTTTGCTGATAGATTGTGGAGAGAGAATAAAAAAGTAATAAGCCCTAAATTATGTATCTGCATAATGTCTTCTTTCAGGGTGGCTCTGATACCATGTTAAATTTTCATATGCTAAGCTAGATCATTAGTATTTCATTTCGATTTCATAGAAAAAGCATATAAACAGGATCACTGAAAGATAGACAAGCACAACCATAAAAAAGGAACACAAAGATTTATCCTGGGAAAACCCTAAAGGGAAAAAACTAGCAAAGGATTCTTCAATATAGATGCCCCAAAAGATAAAAGATAAAACCAACAAGGAGATCAAAGCCTGATCCTCCTCCTTCTCCAGCTACTCTTCTCTTCTCCACTAATGTGCTACACAAGTGAGAGTGTGTGCTCCAAATGAGGAGTGCTACACTTCTATTTATATTCATCCATTTACTTTAATTAAGTCATCTGACATGTAGGCTCGAGTTAAATCATGTAGGCTCGAGTTACACATGTAGGCTGAAGTAACCACAATGGGGTGCTAATGACCCACCTTTACAATTAGAGGGGACTACCTCATGACTCTTATTAGTTCTTCCGATTAGAAGCATTGGGGTACAAAGTAATACAAGTGGTTCTCTCGGTAGGACCATCGGGGACCACAAAGGATACATATAGAATATTCTTCAAAGTTACAATATTTCAACATTCTCCTGAGCTCTTACCTCCTCAGTGAATCATGCTACATGCCTGTCTACTGAACCTCATGAATCTGTCGATCCAACTACCATTTCTCTTGGATTTTGTTCCCAAAGGATTCTATATTCCAATGTTTAATTTTTCCTTTTAGAAGATTGTTTTTTGTTGGAACTGATACATGATCGTACCCTTGATGAGGGGAATGTCTTCCCACCATTTCTTGAGTTTCTCCGAAAATTCGGGGTGAAGGAGCCAGAACTGTTCAAAACGAAAGGGTCTCCAAAGGTTCACCCCAATTCTCGCCCAATCCAAACTTACTAGCCAGCGGTCTGAACCAGCAGAGAGAAGTACCACGACTGTCAGTTCTCTCCCCTCCATCATAATAGATTCTGAAACAAGAAAGTAGTTTAAGAGGCAGGCGATGCTTATGTCCCCTGCTCTCTTATTATTCCAGGTGTATATACTATTGGACGTTATGACATCAACCAGATTAAGGATTGTAATAACTTCATTAAAGTGATCGTTGATACGGTTTAACTATTGTATTCCTCCTTTTTCTTGTCTAGGATTCTGATCAGGTTAAATTCCCCTCCTAGAATCCAGGCACGCAGCCCAACCTTTGTCTTTAGAGTACACAGGGAGTCCAAAAAAATTGGTTTCAGATCAGCTCGGGATGGGCCATAAATATTGGAAATGAATCCCCAAGTTCGCGTACCCATTACTTAGAAAGACGTCGAAAGAAAAAACTGCGAGGTAAGAAAGTCTGTAAGGACCACCTCCTTTAGATTCCAAATGATGCCTATCCATCTGGCGCCTATAGAAACTACTTCGCTGGTGTGTCAGACTTTCTTTCCTATTGCTTTGATTTCAAATTTCGAACATTTAGTTTCTTGAAGAGAAACTATTACCGACTTTTCACTTTCTATTTTCCTTTTTAGACGACGAATCTTCACGGGACTGTTACAACCTCTTATGTTCCAGGATGTGATCTGCATCTTATAACTACTTGGGGGAAGAATTTAGGGCTGCATCTATGGTTGGATATTTCCTCGAGGCCGCTAGATTTTCCCCTATTAGTTGAATTCACTGAACATTGCTGTGTCTCCCTCACTTCCCTCTTCTACCTTTATTTTTCCCATCTTGGTCCTTGAGAGATTCTGCCGCTATTCCTGAGCGCTTAAAGTTTTTGGTCTTTATAATGGCTTTCTCCAGCAGGGAGACATGTTGAGGAGGAAAATGATTTGGTATTTTTTCCAAACATGACGCCTCCAGTCCTTCTACATCCAATTCTCCTATATTCATCTCTTCCCCTTCTTTGTTTGGAATTGGGTTCTCCTCCCTAGTTATTTCCTTGTCGGATTTTTGGATATGGACTTCTAAATATGGGGGTGGATATGGATCTTGAATTTTTGGGATATGCTCTTCTTTCTGGGTTTCAACCACCTTTTCAGGTTGAAGAGATTCGAACCGATTGTGGGTCTGAACTTTCTTGGCTAATCTTTTCTTGGTGGCTACCTTGGTAAATCCTTTTGCATCTTTTCCTTCTTGAGCATTAGTGCCACTATGTTTTTTATTTAGAGTAAAGTCACAAAAAATATGCCCATTTTCATGGCATCTCCTGCAATGAAAAGGGATTTGTTCATAATCGATCGCTTGGAACCATTCCTCATCATCCCAGGATAACTCGATCCCATCAAGTAGATCTTGAGATATGTCTAGGTAAAGGAAGATACTGACATAATAAGTATATCACATATGTTTAGTTTTCTATGATACTTTTACAAATATTCCCAATGTATTGCCAATATCTATGAGGATTTATTCTTTCCACTATTCTGAGGGTAAGGAATATAAACAGATCCAGACCATAACATTAGGATCACTAAAATAAATATAATTACGAAGACAAAAAAAGAACATAGATATTTATCCTAGGAAACACCAAGGGAGAAAACCCAACAACTTCTTTAGTATAGATTTTGTCACCAAGTGTAATGCCAACCAAGATAAGATGAACCCCCCAAAAATAGAAACTATCTATCCTCTCTAGGGAGCCCCTTCTTCTCTCTCTTGTGCACTTGCTTGAATGAGAAGTGTGTCCAAATGAGAGGAGCACCCTATATATTTATACTCATCAAGTGAGTGACCAAATAACATAATTGGGCCGACCTGTTTCTCCAAATAGGGTCGACTTACCTAGGGAGACTAAAAAATAAATTATATATAATATTCTTGTGTGTACTATTGACTCGACTTACAATGAAAGGGTTACATTGATTCTTTCAAGTACATTTACATGACCAAGTGCATCAATAGAATATCCCAAAGGAGGTACAACAATAATCCAATAAAATTACAATAAGAATATCTTATGAAGTTACATTCTTCAACACTCCCTAGTAACAAGGCAGGTATTCTTCTATCACGGTCGTCATCCCTGGACATTATCACTGGTTCTTGTCCCTCTATATTGGACATCATCATTGGATCTCATCACTAGACATCATATCTGGATGTCAACTTTAGATATCATTATTGGATCTCATCACTGTTGTTGCAATTTGTTTCTTAGGCCATTGACTTGTGACATATCTTGAATCTATACATCATCATAATTTATACATAACCAACCATTTTTCATGCTGGATGGAGGCCTAAATCCATTCTAGGACTTCAAATTCCTGGTAATTGACCAGCTTCCTCTTGGTAACTGACCAAGTACCTCCATTCTCAAGGAATGACTCTCATCCCTAGGATGAGTTTCAGTACTAGTTTGGATCCACTTCCTAGTAACTGACCAGGTGCCTCTTGGTAACTGAACAAGTGCCTCCATTCTCAAATAATGGCTCTCATCCCTAGGTCAAGCTTTAGTCCCATCCTGAATTCACTTCCTAGTAGATGGCCACGTGCCTATTGGTAACTGACCAAGTGCCTCCATTCTCCCAGAGAATGGCCATCAGCCCGAGGCTAACCACATTGGGATATTCCCTTAGTGATACATATAGTCATAATGGGATCCACCTTCAGAGATACAACCAACCACACTTGGATTTACCCTTGGTGATTCCAACAACCATGTTGGGATCTACCCTTGGTGATACAACCTGTCATACTAGGATCCACCCTCAGTGATGCCACCAACCATGTTGGGATCTACCCCTGGAATTACAACCAACATCTTCTCTCATGCTAGTCCATTGAAATGTCAACATGACTCAGTTAAACCCAGTCCATTGGGGAACCTACATGTAACAACATGCACCTGTTTAAACCAGCCCATAGAGGAACCTACATGCAATAATGGGATCTCCCTCGGTGATACGACCAACCATGTTGGGATATACCCTTGAGATATGACCAATAAATGTGGAGATACAACCAGCCAATATGTAATCATCTTGTACAATGACCAATCCTTTTTCATATTAGGTGTACCCATGCAGTGGCCTTTCCTTTTTCATACTGGGTGCACACCTATGCAGTGCCAATCCTTTTTCATACTAGATGCAAGTCTCATACGTATTCCACAGGGAAAACCCGTTTTCATGCTGGACGTGAAGACCACTCATCCTCCATAGAGTCAACCCTTTTCCATGTTGGATGTGAGGACCATAGGGACTTGTTTCTCTCTTGCAACGGACACTGATATACACAAATCCAAGCTTGTCCCTAAAGTAGTCAAACTTCACTGTTGCCAGAGGCTTGGTCAATACATCAACTATATGATCGTTTGTTGTAATATACAGGAGCTTCATTGCTCCTCTCTGCACCATGTCCCGAATATAGTGATATCAGATATTGATGTACTTTGACATTTCATGGAATACTAGGTTCTCGAACAACTTCACACAAATTTGGTTTTCACAATACACACAAGTTGTCTCTAAATTGACATCAAAAAATCCTGCAAGTAGCTTCTGAAGCCACACTTCCTCACACCTTGCTGAACAAGTTGTAATATACTATGCCTCGATTGTGCTCAATGCTATGCTCGTCTGCTTATTGCTAAAACCAAAAATCATGCCAAACCCCTAGCTAAAGAAACACCCTGAAGTGCTCTTCCTATCTTTAGCACTACCATACCAATCAGAGTCAACATATCCATGTAGGCAGATCCTCTGATCTCTCACATATTTTAGGCCATAATCAATTGTACCTTCAGGTACCTCAACATGTTCTTTTTTGCAACCGTGTGAACCGGTATCGACTCGGCCATGTATTGGTTTAAAGTATTCACCTCAAATCATATATCTGGCCTCGTGTTCGTCAAGTACATCAATGAACCGACCATGTTTTTGTAGAATATGGCATCAAATTCCTATGAAGTTGTATCAAACAACAAATTCAAGTTCAATGTCATCGGTGTAGCTATAACCTTACAATCAAGTATCTCAAAAATCTTCAGGATCTTGACCACATATTTTCCTTGTCTAAGGAAAATATCCTTTGGATTCTTCCACCACTCTAATATCAATAATCATGTCAATATTATCGAACTTTGAGATCTACTGTAGTCACTCCCCCTGAAGCAGAGCTTTCCTCCTCCCTCTATGACTTATCGTCATCCTCCATTTGCATCTTGTACTCTCTGCATTAGTAAATTTTGCATTGGAGTGACACGTAGCCTCCTTTGCTGCTGATATTCTGTGAATTGATCTATGTCATCTATCAAGGTCATTGGATACCAAGTTCCTCCATCTCAAACTTTGTTGCAAGTTCCTCTTGCACCCATCTATGAGCTCCTCATCTTCAACCCTATAGCGAAAGTTGAGATCTCCATCACTTTAGGTGATCCTCAAGCTTGTCATGTAATTGTATGTGTTATCCATGTGTGCCTTATGAGCCTGTACAAAGCCTTCTTCACATATGTGATTCTTTGTAGAGAGTCACAAGTCCTAGAGGTTGCTGGATATGCACTTATACTTCATTGAAGAAGTGAGTCTGGTAAATGGAGCTAACGTCTCACCATAATTGACTCCCTCTTTCTGAGAGAAACCACGGACCTTTCTTTGTATTTCTCAATGCTACCATCTTTTGCATGCTTTATCTTGTATATCCACTTGGAATAAACTACAACTTCCCTTTAGGTATTAGGACCACATCCCAGACATCGTTCTTCATGAATGACTGGTACTCTTTGATCATATCATCCTTCCAGTCTTTCTTATCGGATGCTTCTTCATAGATGGAATCCTCTGCATCAATGATGTCACACAACAATGCCACCTAACTAGAGTGTGTCCTAGGCCTCTTACTTTATCTGGAAGTCCCATATGGAGCACCATACTTCTTTGCATATTGGATGATCTTTCATGCCCAAGCTTATCTTCTTGTTGTAATCTCACAGATCACATAAGGTTACCAATAATACATACTAAAACATATATAACTATAAAACAGAGACAAGAGACAAGAACAGATAGGAATAAATAGATTATATTATCATAGTGAGTCCATACAATGCAGAGAATTGAACTGAGTTCTCGTTTGGCTCAACAGCCTAATATATACAATTTACAAACAGTTACAAAATAAATACCTGTCGGTTCAGTGAACCGACACGACTTTTAGTTAGCCGACCTAATCTTCTGGTTTAGTCGATCGACCGACTTAGTCAGCTGATCGACTAAGTCGGCCCATCGACTTAGTCGGTTGATCGACTAAGTCGGCCCATCGACTTAGTCGGTTGATCGACTAAGTCGGCCCATCGACTTAGTCGGTTGATCGACTAAGTCGGCCCATCGACTTAGTCGGTTGATCGACTAAGTCGGCCCATCGACTTAGTCGGTTGATCGAATAAGTCGGTCCTCGTTTAAGTCGACTAATCGACTTGCTCCTTCTACATCTCCCCCACGAACAAAACATTTCTTCGTCCCGAAGAAACAGGGAGGTACAAAAAATATGTTTGTTGGATCCTTCAAAATTCTATTGTGGCGGACTGTGCAGACGGATGGTTGGTCTTTTCTGTACACATACCTCAACAATCGCTAGAGCTGTGATGGCGAGGTGATGTTGGAAATCTATCCAACTCTGCAAAGCTTTCTAGATGTCGATGGTTAATGTGGTTAAGCTCGACAAAACTGACATCTTCTCTGAGATGGGGACTTCTGCTATATTTTCCATGTTGGGCCCCATGAACTGGTTCTGCTCTTCTACAGTCTCGATGAGTCATTTCATCTGTGGGCAGATGATGTCGACTTTCTCTAAGTTGGGAAGAGCTTGTTGCACCCACTGATGTGCTTCCCATTCTAGTTTCTGCAGTTTTTGGGTTTCCAACACTATCTGTTCTTCTATGGTCGGTCTAAGTGCTGCCTCCGTGGTCTTCCTGCTCTCCAAATCTTGAATGCCTTGGCAAGTCTGTTGTGTCTGTTGATAGACCTACCCATAGTGAGTAGGCCAGTCTCTTCAGACTTCTTCGATGACGACAGACTCCTCCATATGGTCCTGTAGCACTTTGTATGCCTCTAAGAATGTAGTGTGCTGTGCCAGTAGAAGTCTTGAAGTTTCCTCTTTCTGTTCCTCCTTGGTTTCCTGGAGGCGTGCTTGGATGGTTGACACCATGCTCTCAAATAGCTGGTATGCTCTTTCAAGCGGTCTATCTGTGTTGACTTCGATAGGGACTGGGATGATGGACTGAGCTAAAGTCCTGCATTTGCCGAGAAACTCGACCTGTTCTATTTCTTCGTCTGTTAGTTCTTTGATTCTTTGCTCAGCCCTTGTCTTTGCTTCTTTGGCCATGGTTTTGAGGAGTTGGCCGACCTCTATGTCGGTCAAGGATCTTGCATCTATTAGGCTAATCCGAAGGCTGGGAGTTTTTGTATGATGCTCCTTCCTCTTCTTGTGATTTTCTGGCTCTGTCTCCTGAGTACCTGCAATAGTTGAGGGAGGGCCTTTGGATTGCGGGATAGAAGTGGACGGTTTTTCTGGCTGGGGGGTTGGTATGTTCGCTTCCGGCTATGAGGATGTCATTGGTTGTGACAGGTCTGGCTGTGAATCAGGAGGTGGTGGGGGTGGTAGGGATGGTGGTGGAGGTGGTGATGGGGTGGGGGAATGGTCAGGGGTAATGGGTTTGGGGGAAGTGCGGTGTGGAATTTTGTCGAAAGTTATGTCTACTTCCGGCGGTGTAGTGGTGGGTAGGTTGGCTTGGGTTTCGGGGTCGATTGGTTCCATGGTAGACTTCATGTGTCCAATCACATCTCCTTCTTGGTCGAATTTTTGTGTGAAGGTTGACGTGAGGTGTGCAAATATCATGGGGTGTGTTCTGCTTCCCATATAGAGAGGAGCCTTTGTGTAAATTTTCTGCACATACTGAAACAGCTCAGGCAGCATCTCGAAGAAAGCATTTAGCTTCGTATATTTGTCGAAATTTGCTTTCACTGTCTCCGGTATCTCTCTTTTGTACAAGTCGAGGGGATTGACTGAGTGTTCTGCTAGTGCTTTCTCCTCGACTACTGGTGTCGGTGATGGAGGTGGAGGGGTTGACACAAGATCGACGATGTTTTCAAGCATCGTCATTGTTTTTTCCTTCTTTGGTCGACCTTCGGGGGCTCCGGCTTCAATAAAACGTTGGAACTGGGTCTCAACTGGCACTTTGTTTGTAGCGGCATCCTCTATAATGTCGAGGGCCACAGCTGCCAGTTCGTCTTCATCATCAGATGATTCGGCAATAATAATCTCGCGCTTACTTTTTCCTTGTTGTTCTTTCTGTGCCCTGATTTTCTTCCTAACTGCTGCTATCTCAGTGGCCAGTTTCTTAATGATGCCTCTTGATAAAGCATACTCAGGGTTGTCGGGCTCGACTTCACCCATTGGTGCTTGGGTTGGGACGACACTTTCTGGAGCTGGAGTAGTTGTTTGCTGCTGTGGTTGTGGTTGTGGTTCCGTCAGCTGTGGGTTGGCTCTCTTTTCGGTCAGAGGCTTGATAGTTATGTGTACCCGACCAGTGGGCTTGACCAGTATGTCCTCCGACACAAATGTATTGATGTAGAGGTTGAGCTCATAGTCTTCCTCTTTCTCCTAGTCAGTGAGTGGCTCCTCAATTGAGAATTCGACCTGTTTCGCTGCCTTGGGCACTTGTATTTTTGTCTTCACCTGTCGAGACAATTCCCAGAAGATTTGGTCGACAGATAGGTAGTAGTAGAGGATTTTGGCCTTGGGGTCCTTGCCCTGCATATACCACACCGAGGTATGGTCGAGCTCCAACTGTATGTGGGAGTTCGCTGGTAGATTTCGTCGGATGTTCTGGGGCACCCTCCATCTAGTCGTGCGAACCTTCAATTGTTGGAACCAGTTTTCCAGAAACACTTTCCCCTGCGCCAGCTCATGCGGGGTTCCTTTCTGTGAAAAGAGTTTGAACCTATACATGTCGTACTTTGATGGTGCCCGAAAGACTGGGCTTCCTTCTGGACAAATGTGGTACATAATGTTCCAAAGGACGAGGGAGGGGAACTTGATGATTCCTCTCATCTCTTGAAATCGTTCACAGACGATTTTGATCATGTCGGCGACATAATCTCCCCATATGTAGATTCGACCGTCGGTTGCAATAGTGTCGATGGCCTCCAGCATTTCCAACTTGAGGTCATTGCCTCGACCTGCTAGTTGGTTAGGATACTTGACTCTCACCTGAGAGACCCGGGTTCAAGTCCCGGCAACGGAACCAATGTTGTAATCTCACAGATCACATAAGGTTACCAATAATACATACTAAAACATATATAACTATAAAATAGAGACAAGAGACAAGAACAGATAGGAATAAACATATTATATTATTATAGTGAGTCCATACAATGCAGAGAACTGAACTGAGTTCTTGTTTGGCTCGGTAGCCTAATATATACAATTTACAAATAGTTACAAAATAACTACCTGTCGGTTTGGTGAACCGAAACGACTTTTAGGTAGCCGACCTAATATTCTGGTTTAGTCGGTTGATCGACTAAGTCGGCCCATCGACTTATTCAGTTGATCGACTAAGTCGGCCCATCAACTTAGTCAGTTGATTGACTAAGTTGGTCCTCGTTTAAGTTGACTAATCGATTTGCTCCTTCTACACTTCTCTTGTGGGTGTTCGCCTCTTGGGGTGGATCTACAGGTATTTTTGGCTCGATCATATCATGCTCTTATGAATTTCTCTTTTCCATAGTGGTGTCTCTAAATATTGGAGCTTCATATTCCTCTTCATGTGCTTCATCTCAGTAAATATGTTTTGTGTGTTACAGTGAACCGTCATCACTTGTTATTTGGAACAAGTCTTCATCATTCTTCTCTTTTAGGTGATTTTACATGATCTTTCATACAATTCAAATCCAGTTGCATGATTAGAAACATTTCATAATTTCTAAAACATATTACTAATGAAAAATTATTATGCATAAAGACATATGTCACATAGTCATGCAACTATCTCATCCAATGCTTTAACACAACATTCATCCATATCTCACATACATACGATAACTTTCTAGATTCCTTCCATATCTACTAGAACATAATTAAGAGCGTGCACTGCTATCAACATGTCAACAAAGAGGTTCCATTCTATATAAGTAGCAATGAAATGTTGTACATCACCATAGGCCACTTACCCATCACATGCATATTAGTAGTATAATGTTCATGAATGCAAACCGTCTAGCATGTTTGTTTGGTAGGCTCCCTCTTGATCTTTGTATCCTTGTAGTAATTACTAGAGTCTATGACAGTGTGCTTTAATCCATCGTTTGATTCTGATGACCTGTGTATGTCTTGCTCATGATTGATAATGCTAAACAAGTCTTCTATGCCATAGATCACATGGAATTGTATACTAGTGTTGAATCTATGTGTCCCTTATTCTTCATCCACAACTGGATCCCTTCTTACCCAATGATGAAATGGATAAGAGGTTCCTTCATCTTCGTGGTTTGAATCCTTCTAGATCAAAGTACATATCCTCATCACTTGAGAAATATTCCCTTGCTTTCTTCTTAGTTAGTTCATAATCTTTAGCGGCATGAGAATGATAGGAATTTTTTTTATTCTATCAATCGATCTTATTCTTGCATACATTCCTCCCATATCCTACTGGATTTGATGAGATTCCTTCTATAATGATTCCCATGATCTTGGGATACCATTGAACGCTTTTCGACATTGCATATTCACACCCTTGAGTTGATTCCTCAAGGTGATAATCTTTCCTTCATATAAGTTAGTCAATGCATCAAACATATCCTTGGGAGTCTTCAAGGATGATACATGTGGGATTGATTGGTCCTTGATAGAGTTTGCAATGATCCTCTTGGCTTTTACCAAGCTTTTCTTATACCTAGCTTTGTCCTCATCTCCCTCTGGATCTACAATTTCTCCTTTAACATAGTCTTCCAAATCATGCTCTATTAGTATGAGAAGCACTCTATACTCCCATGCCCTAAATTTCTCATCTCCTTCAATATTGTCCTCAATATTGTTAATTTTTTTCATCTTTATAAAAGTGAGAACCTCAAATGAAAATAGAGAGAATAGAACTTACCAATGAGATTGCTTCAACTGGATGCTTGCTTCAATATTTTTTTGGAATACTGCTTCTGGTGGACCTAGGGTTTGTTAGTTAAACCCTAATTTTTCAACTTTGGTGAATTTCAAATATGATTGAATAGAAATATGTGCCACCTCAAGGAGATTTTAGAAGTATAATCCTTGTCCCAAATATGTGGACAAAACTGCAAAATATTTGATGCCCTAGTTTATTTAATTTCTTCTGTTGAATTGTCCAATATTAATTCTGATGTATCTCATAAATTTGTTCTCCTCAATGTCTAAAATTTTTTCCTAAGGTAGTCTCATATGTCATATGTCTGACCCCATAGGTTAGAGAAGTATTGAATTCACCAAGTGGAACTTATGATAAGTTTCCAAAGGTGACCTATTTATGGAATGGTTTAGTATAGATAAATTGTATGGACTTGTACATGTCACTGCTTCAACTTGGGGTTTTTAAACTCTCACCAGAAAAACTACAGCCAGTTAAATTTCTAGAACATCTTACGAAATTCGATTTGTATCTTCATAGCCTGAGATATAACATTTCTCCCTAGGTCACCTGTTTAAAACTCAATTCTGGAAGAGGATGAAAACTTGTTTTGCATGGATCATATCTCAGAAAGTACAATGAGTATAAAGTTGAAACTCACACACAAGGTACATAAACATTTAATCTTCGACATGTCCTAGTTTCATATCATGTATCTTTGCAAAAATCAAGCTGTAGCAAAATTTCCTATATGACTAGATTTTACTTCTAGGGTTTCAAGCATGAAGCCCTAATCTCTTACAGTTGCAGTAGAAGCAGTGTTACACTTGTACAAAGACTTCTTTCAGGGTAGCTCTGATACCATGTTATAATTTTAATGGTTATACAATATCTTTAAACATTAGCATCATTTCATCATAACCATAACAATAGGATCACTAGAAGAAAGACAAGCACAACAACACAAAAAGAACACATAGATCTATCCCGGAAAACCACAAGGGAGAAAACCCAACAACTTATTTAGTATAGATTCTGTCACCAAGTGCAATTCAAACCAAGATAAGATGAACCCAAAAACAATAACATCTAACTATCCTCTCCAACGAAGCTCCTCTTTCTCTCTCTTGTGCACTTTATTAAGTGAGAAGTGTGTCCAAATGAGAGGAGCACCCTATCTATTTATACTCATCAAGTGAGTGACCAAATAACCTAATTGGGCTGACCTGTTGCTCCAAACATGGTCAAACTACCTAGGGATACTAAAATAAACTTTTATATAGTATTCTTGTGGGTACTATTGACCCGACTTAGAATAGAAGGGTTACATTGATTCTTTCAAGTACATTTACATGACCAAATACATCAATAACATCTTCCGAAGGAGGTACAACAACAGTACAATAAAGTATAATAAGAATATCTTCCGAAGTTACATTCTTCAACAAATAATGAGGTACAAATGGCATTGAAAATATTTGATATGTTGTGAAATGCAATTTACATATGAATTGCTGATTTTTCCCAGTAGGACCACCTAAATGTTGTGGATGGGTGAAATTAAGGTGATCATACAGTGGGGAATTCAAAGTAATGTGTATACACACACACAAACAAATGGAGAAACCCTAGTGCATTTCCCTGCATTTTGTGGAAGGTACCTAGTCTAAATATGTTGGTGTTGATTACATTGACTGACCTAGTAGGGACATCAAGTGAGGCACACAAAAAAGGAAGACAACTTAAGGAATAATTGCTAACACATCCTACATGAAGCTCAAACAATCAACCACTCAAGCTAGAAACCCAAGCTATATGTATGTATGTGTATATCCCAACCCCCACTTCCTCGTAATTTTTGCATGGTGGGTGGATTAATCATTGGTGCAAATTATAGTTCTTGAACCAACAAGTATCATCAAGTTGGGCCCTATAGAGACAACAAGATCAAGGAATTGACCTGGATACCACATATATTAACCCATCACATAACTCTCAACCACTCAAGCTATCACATCAATTGCCTCTCAACCAAGTTGTTATCATCCCCACATGCTCAAATCCCATTTTTTGACATGTTTTCTCTTGGTGAGACAATTGTTGATGAGTTGTAGATTATCTATTCATGAATTGTTGAAATGGTTTTGTATCCATGAAGACTCTAGGGTTTACCCTATGTACCATCCCAAGATTGAGGGTAAGTGCCCATGAGGTTTCCCATAGGATATATTACTTGGAAATATATGTGTGTGTGTGTGTTTGCATTTTTTTCCACATCAATGGTAACTCCTTCACTTCAACCTGACCCAATGGTCCATAAATTATCCTCTCTTAACCAAAATCCCATGAAATCACTAATCGCCCCATTAGTTCAATCATAGAAACTAACAATTCTTTCATTTTGAAATTATTCTCTTTGAGGTGGGCCATGGAGGTATTTGTTTCCCTTCTTTTGGTTTCGACAACTTGCAGGGAATATTCTTGTTCAACTTTGAATGAGGCCCTATTTTCCTCCATTGTGTCCAATGTGGGTTTTATTTGAGATTTCTAGCAAGGCTATTGTAGGGTGATATACATGAGGGCTCCCTAGGTGTTTACAAGGAAACTATCATAAAAGTAATAGGTTTTATTTTAGAGCCCTTGTTTTCTTGAATAACGCACAATAATATCACAAGCATATTCTGATGTCCATGATAGTAAAGTTAATGTAGGGGCAATAAGAATATATTGTTCACCTCTACGGATAGAAGGGAGGTCCATAGTGTGGAAATGTCACGTGGGGTGTTTTTGAGAGGTGTAGGAGAGAATGTAAAAGTCCTCATGGGAAATCATTGACTTCCATGAGTGGAGACATAGGGTGGTGTACTCTAAACATTGGCGAGGACATGAATGTTAGGTTAACCATTTCCTTGCTTGGCCACATTTCAATGGATTTAAATTTAAGGCTTTGGGTCATGGGATAGGGTGAGTGGAAGTGTGAAGCATGATGTGGTTGTGGAGATACCTCTCCTTTATTCTGCCAACAGTTACCATTGTGTTTTCCTCTTGATTAGGCTATATTTTTACTTAGATAAGTGGTGTTTTGGAAGTGGTGAATAAAAATGTTTGTTCTTTGAAGAATTTTGTTGATGAAGGCTGAAGAGGAAAGGGAACAACTAATGAGCTCAACATATCACTTATAAGAATAGAACTTGGGAGAGGAAGATAATATTCCATCCAACAACCACTCAAAATAAGCCCTATTAATGCCTCTCCACTTATTCATATTCTTCAACATATTGCATTTTAAGTTTATAAGACCTCAATCCTAAATATATAGAAGGTAAGAATGAGTTTAAATATATAGAAATGAGTTTAATTGCTTGTTGATTAGAACTCAGATGTTGGAAAGTGAAACGTGAGTACCCTTTAAATGATATCGAGACAAAAAGGTTTCTTGTTGCATGAGAATTTGAAGGTGGTCATTTGAAAGAGCATTATCCTTTCCCAAAGCTGATTATTGGTGGAGACGAAATAACATGCTCATATTCTAGGTACGATTTGAAGTTGAAAGCCTTATTTTAACCAAAAAATTATAAATAATTGAAATTCAATTTAATGGGGTATTGGTTTAATAAATAAATAAAAACCTTTTACAACTTTTGCAAGCCTAACCTTAAAAAAATTTAAAATTTAAAAACTGCAGAATTTCAAAAATTATTTTAAATAAAAAATAAATTTTTAATATTTTTATGTTATTAATTTCAAGACTTCTCAATATTAAATATTTATCTATATTTTAAAAAACTGAAAATTTATAATTTTGAAAAAAGTTATAATTAAAAAAATGGTTGTAAACATTTTATACATTCATATTTAAAAAAAAATATATTTTACTTTATTTTATTTTTTTATTAGAGGAATCAGTAACAAGGGCATGCTTATACTCACATGACACATGATTGATTTTGCCTACTACCACTATACCCCTAGGTGTACCCACTGAGCTCACCACAATGGGGCACAGGTTATTCGAGGTTTGAACCAACGACCTCATTTGCGAAGTGTCTTATCATATCATGGGTTTTCTAACTAGTCTACACCCTGACAAGCCGTTGTTAGGATGACAAGGGTGGAATTTGATCCACTTATGCGTCGACGAGTCACGAGGTCATTCAATAGAATCTCTCTGGGTGGGACCACGTGTTTAACCACTACCTCAAGGTGCCCCATAACTCCAAGTTCGATCCTCATTGAAATTGAATCTTGCTCATTGGTGAAAAACTCCTCACTCTTTACCAATAGATCAACCTCTTCAAACTTAACTTAAATAAATTATTTTTTAATATTCATTAAATTTGTATTATATAATAGAAAATATAGTAATTTTAACTTTTAAAAAAAATTAATAAACCTTTTTTGAAAAAAATATTGAGTTTTGACTTTATGAAACCTTTACAAAAATTCGTATACTTATCATCTTTAATAATAATCTAATAAAAAAATAATAAGGTAGATTGGATTAAGTAAATAAATTTTTTTTCCCAAATCATAAAGTGACTATTCACACTATAATTATTGATAAGGATGATGTAACTATTATTGTTTGTTAATCGGGTGAAGGATGGGACACCAACTAGGCTAGATCATGAGGAGAAGGATGTTTCGTTACCAACGAAGGGTCTAAATATTTTTGAATATGTCGGGACTCGGTATATGATGGGGACATTTGTGTTGAGCCTAGGTTATACGACCTTGAGCCCTGAAGGAGGTTATCCATCATAATATTACTTTGAAAAAAATTATAAAGTTGGTTTTGGGGGTTGTTGGTGTTAGGGAAAAATGTAAAAGAGATTAATGTTAATTTATCATCTAAGCCTTCGCAAACTTGGGGTGGGAAACTGTTTGAAGAAGGATATTTGTGTGGTCTTAAATCTCCACATATTTCTTAATGATAGGGATATCAATCTAATTTTAAACGAAGTGTTAATACTCATAGTATCTCAACAACTCCTCTTGTATCACATTTCTTGGGTTAAGTGACAGAGAGTAATTGGTAAGATGAATGAATGGAAGTATGGTGTTTATGTTAGCAAATATAAGGCTGTCAAGGGTTCATGGTTTGTAGGTCAAGGTTTGGACCTTGGTTTTTTCTATGACAGCAGGTCTTTAGAGCATAAAGTTGTTGCTAGCATGAGAGCTCCTAGTCAAAAAAGGAATCATAAGATAATTAAGAAGTCGTGTTTATGGGTGAACATGGTGGTCAAAATGGATGTTCAAGTCAAGACTTTGGATCTTTTGGGTAAAACACTTATTGGTCCATTCTTTAGTAGAAGAATTTTGGTGGAGTCATTAAACAAGTTGTTGAAAAGGTATTAGAGGATGCTTCTTGGTTATGGGTTGTCTCTCAATATGTTGATGAAAGAGTAGATCGATTTCAATTTTCACTTGGAGAAGGATGTTGAGGTTGTTGTAGCTGGGATTTGGTTTTAAGGGATAACGTATTTTTCATTGAAACTATGTCATATTATTTTTTACCATTGAACAAAGAAGGCCGGTAAGGTTCCTATTCATGTCAAGGTTCCAAGGTTTCCCTTAGATTTTTGGATGAAGGAGTTTTAGATGATATGGGGGATCACTTGGGTAAGACTATTCAAGCAAACCATTCTTTCAAAAGGAGCCACAATCGTTATGTTGCAAGGGTTTTAGATGAAATTGAGAGAATAGAGGGTCTAAGTTAAAGTGTGGATATTGAAGTAGGGGGTGCAGTCCATACATGAAATTTGGACTATCAAAATGTCCCATTCCATTGTGTGATGTGTGACCTACAAGAAAATATTATTGTAGATTGTTCCTATCCATTTATCAAATAGATTTGGAATAGGAATAAAAATCCTCTTATTCTTGAGAAATCAAAGGGGTCTTTAACTTAGGTCCCCATAGTTCTATGGGAGCGTGTACAATCTAAATATTAGGGTAGGGATGGATCTATTCCAGTATTTGTGCCGTATTAGTTTGTTGGAGGGTCTCGAAGACAAATTGAGGGTTGAAAAGGATAAGGGACAACAAAAAATTGTCATTCGCCATTGATACTTCTACCCCCTCCTACAATTTCCAAATCGTTGTTAGAAAAGGTTCTTTGTTAGGAGGTGCACTTAATATCCATATCTCTAACATTTTCATGTATAGGTATGCATGCCTATCCACTTGCATGATTCATATGTGTTGGGCGCATGAGGGGTGGGGTGCTGGTAGACCCCACCTCTTTGGGGGTGTTGGGGAAGAGCCCCCAAGGTGAATTTGTTTAGACCCGTTTAGTGTATTTTGGTTCCTTTTGGAACCCTCATATGTATTATATAAAAGGAGAGTGACCTTTGACATTACATCATAAGGGAGAAGAAAACATTGTAAGTTTTTTTCTCTAGATAACAATAAAATATCGAAGCTACCATCACCCCATGGTTTTATCTACACACAATAAGGTTTCCACATAAATATTGTGTTATATTGTTATTGTTTTTTTCTTCTATTTTTTATTTTTTATTTTTTCCAACATCTAGTACCCGTGCCTAGAAAACTCATAAGCATAGGGTTTTTTGAGAGTGGGATTGGAACACCGACAAGAGGTTTAACAAAGTTTGAGAATGAGAATTTTGATGGAAACAATTTCTCCCCATGGAAGATCAAGGCAGAGGATTTGTTGGTTCAAAATGACTAGGCCCTAGCCTTGAAAGGGGTTTCAAAAGGATTGAGTGACATGACATATGAGGAGTAGATAAAGTTGTATAGGAAGGCGATTTCTACAATTTATATTTGCCTAACATACTATGTTCTTTTCAATGTTGTTGAAACTAAAGACTACAAACTCCCTTTGGGAGAAACTTGGGAAGTTGTATGCCATAAATTGACAAAAAATAAGGTTTTCCAAAAAAAATAGTTTTCTCGGTTGAGGATGAAGGAGGTTCAACTATGGTAGATAATCTAAATGAATTTAATACCTTGATAAGTAAACTACTCTCTCTTGGTGTAAAAGTGGAGGTTGAGGAAAGAGTAATTATTTTATTATGTTCCATCTTGGATACCTAGGATCAATTGGTGATGACCAGCACTAACTCATCGTCAAGAACTCTAAATTTTGATGATGTGGTAGTTTATTTGTTGGGACACAAGTTGAGGAAAAAATCATCTATGGAGCCCTCTACCAATGAAGTTCTATTTGTGAGGTCGATATAGTGAAAGGGATCAACAAGGTAGATCACAGTCCATATATAAGTCAAAAGGACACAAGATGAAAAGCAGGTGCTATAATTGTGGGAAACTAGGGCACTCAAGGAAGGGATGCTGACATCTAAAGAAGGAAAATAAGAATGAAAATCCATATCAACTATCAGCTAAGGATAGCATATAATATTCATAAGAAATGACAACATGTGAGGCTTTCTATCTCAATAATAGCATATCTCTTTTACATGCCTAATTTTTGGACTCAGGTGCATCTTCCACAGTCTCCACGTCAAGACCAATTTGTTAAATATCAACCCTATAGTGGNGGGGGGGGGGGGGGGGGGGGGGGGGGGGGGATGTACGACATGTACCAGATACACAAAAGAAGTTTCTCCCAATCAAGATGATGGATAAACTGGGGTATTCCACTACCTTTGGCGATAATCATTGCAATATTACCAAAGGATTCCTAGTGGTAGAAAAAGGAGAATCTTATGGGACCATGTATCATTTATGTGGTGATATAGTGACAAATCATGCAACAAGAAGAACCTCAAGGAATGTTCTATATGTAGTGGTGTTGTGACATCAATGACTTGGACATATGAGTGAAAAATATTTGAAAATTATACATGATTGAGGTATGATTTATGGGATTAAGTCTTGTAATTTAGACTTGTGTGAGAACTGTATTTTTGGTAAACGAAAGAGTGTTTGATTTACTACAAGATCTGGTAAAAGTTCAAATATTTTGAAATTTTTTCATTCTAATATATTTGGGCTAGCCCCCACTCTTTCTATAAATGGTTCTAGTTATTTTCTAACTTTTATAGATGATTATACTAGAAGAGTGTGGGTGTATTTTCTTAAAAATAAGTCAAAATCCTTTGAGAAATTTAAGGAGTTCAAGGTACGAGTAGAGAAAAGTTTGGGCAAGTATGTTTTAGGTCTTGGATTAGATAATGGAGGAGAGTATTACTCCAAGTAATTTGATAAATTTTCTACGCGGGAATGAATTAAGCACTATAAGATTGCTCCATATACTCCGCAACAAAATTGTGTGGTTGAGTGGATGAATAATACAACCATGGAATATGGAAGAAGCATGCTCAGTACATCTGGGTTGGATAATGGATTTTAGGCAATGTTTATTAATACAACTGCTCATCTTATAAATATATCACCTCAAACTACGTTGGATGGACAAATTCTGAAGGAGGTGCAGTGTGGTGAGCTAGTTGATTATTCTCATTTGTGTATCTTTGGTTGTGATGCATTTTTCGATGTGCCTAAAAAACTATGTTCAAGATTGACCCAAAGTCAAGGAAATGTGTTTTTCTCGGTTATGATAATACTATAAATAGGTAGAGACTATGGGACCACAAGGTAATTTCTAGACTATATGTTATTTTTAATGAAAAATCGCTGCAAAGGAAGGATGTACAATAGACACTTGAGAATATACCTATTGAAGTATAAGTGAGTGAAGATGAAAATGAAGCTTTTTATTTGCATGAAGAACAACAAGTTCATGCAAGTTCAACAACCATGGCTTAGAATATCTAAACATCCCAAGAGACATCCATAAATGTATTCTCCTAATTTCTAGTATTTTTTTGCTGTGTTAATTGATGATGGTGAATCTAGTTCATTTTAGGAAGTTAGAGAATCTAAAAATGCATATAAATGGAGGAAATCTATAGACAAAGAAATTAAACAAATACACTAGAATGAAATGTGGGAAATTGTGGATCACCCATTGGGAACAAAGTTTATTGGAAGCAAGTGGGTGTATAAAGTAAAGAAGAACAGTGATGGTTGTTGGAATGTTATAAACCCTATTTGGTGGCAAAGAGATATGTGAAAAACATGCATATTTTTAATGAAATATTCTGTCTAGTTGTGAAGCTAACTATTGTAAGGGTTTACTTGCACTTGTAGCAGCACAAGATTTAGAGTTGGAGCAACTAGATTAGTAAAATTCTTTCCTACAGAGTGATATAGAGGAACACATTTATATGGATTAGCCTGAGGGCTATAAAGACATAGGCAAAGAGAATTTGGTTTGCATACTCAAGAAATATATGTATGGATTGAAACAACAGCCAAGGATGTGGCATATAAAATTTGACACATTCATGAAGAGACAATATTTCAGTAGAAGTGAAGTGTGACCATTAATAATATTATAAGAGGCTTGATGATGGAAGGGTGAAAATGGGAATTTGGGAACCACATTTTGGAGTGTGTTGTTTTAAACTCTCAACTGATATTTTTATTCAAATAGATCTGTATATTTCAAAAAAAAAAATCTCGGTTGAGAGTCTCATCTAAGAGTTGGTAGAAAAATCTAGGCCGTGACATTTTCTCGAACCAGAGTTTATCCTTAAAATGTTTTAAAAAATCTCTGCATTTTTCTGAAAACTACAACTTTGGAGAGGCCAAACTCCATATTTTAAAGATTATTTTTTCAGATATGGTACCAATGGATTCATATATGAATATAGTTTATAATTATATAAAATTTGTTTATTTTCATCAATAATTTATATTTATTAATAATTTTATCCTAAACTCTATCACTTCAAAATTTTGTTATTTTGAAAATTGCCTGCAATGAAAATTCAATATCTTCAAAAGGACAACACCAAAAAAATAAGAAAAATTATAGTGCACTTCCTCTCTCTATCTTCTTAACAAGGTACTTTAGTTTTTTTGGTGATGATGACATCAAAACAAAAATTGACGGATCACAAAATGTGTTGAAACATTGTCATTTTGTGTCTTACTCTATTTCATTAAATAATAAAAAATAGTGGTTAAATATAACAATTCCCCAACACTAGTTCATGCACTATTACAATCTTTGTAGATAATGAGAATCATTTTCCCCCAAAAAAATTGACTAGCCATCTCTAACAAACATAACAGATAAGTAAGTCACTCATTATCTTGATGTAAAATTTTAAATTATATGCAGTTAGTAGCCACCAAATTCCTCCATAATTTGTTTTGGAGAAAATATGAGTATGGAGGTAACACAATTATATACAAATCTCTTATTTACCTCAAAGTGAAATTTTTGAAAAATATATGAGTTTAGAGGGGTTGAAGTTGAAAAAACATAAACTTATACAATTTTATTTGTAAAACACAAGAAAAAATTGTTTCCCAACTTTATGTTTTCACCTGAAAGTTTTATTATCTTGATATTGTATGTTGATGATATGCTAGTTGTAGGACCCATGCTGTGTATAATTTCTCACACACAAGTGCAAAAAAAAAACCTACCAAGGGGTTGTGAAATCCATGGTATTAGATCAAAATGGAAAGTAAATTAAATCTAATCTAAACTAAAAACATTCACTTTTAAACATGCATGCAAACATAATGAGAAAGCTTTCCATTAAAAGAAGATGCACCATGTAAAATATTGTGATATCATTACTACATAAAGAATAGAGTGATACAAGCACACCTTGGTGCCATTTTTTGAAGCTAAAGGGCCTCTGTAGATGTTCCAAGGGAAGGTTAGTTTGAGTTCTTTAATGCAGCCCCAATCTCTAGCCAGGTGCCAAATGGGAACTACCTTGATGGTGAAAGTTTAAAGGAAGATGAGGCTTTTTTCGATCCCTCTAGTACCATATCGACAACAAAATGACACTTTTAGGATCTGGAGGAATGAATGTGAAATGGTGACCATGAGGAATTCATTTATAGGCACAAGAGTGGTAAAAAAATAACATCTAGATCCAATGTGTATTGGAGGATCATATTAGTTGTTAATTTCAATCACGTCAATTGTATCTGTCCACTTTCAACAACTACCTCCCTTGGGGAAACACAAAATGATGAATGCTAGCTGAAAATGTGATTTTTGGACTAGGTCGTGGGTTTTTGGGGAAAATGTACGACCTCAGGTCGCATTTTTTGAAGGAAAAACCAGAACCTGTTAGTTATGGTCAATTTGGATATTTACTTTTAGGTTTTGGTCATTTTGTCATTTCCTCATGTGATATGGATGAGATGGGAGTGAAATGGTGCTAATACTACCGATGATGTATAATGGTGATGAAACAAATGAAAAGATATGTGAGCAAATTTTGGTAGTTATTAGGTTTTCCCATGATGTGTGAGATTAGGAGCTCATTGTATGGCCAAAATACATCATAAGTATTTCATACTTTCAATAGGGGACATAAGGGTACCAAGGACAAGAAACCAAGACCACGCTGAAAAGGAAATCTCCTCCGAGGGATCTATAAGGGCCCATACCTATAGAAAAAACACTAAAAGAGGTGATGTGCATATAATATCATAAATAGACGAGGCAAGCATACCCATTCTCATATTAATGTCTCAATATAATATAGGATGTAAACTAAGAGGGGTTTAATCAATACAAGAATAATTAATGTGTACAATACATCATGAGGTTCAAAAAGGAATATAATCAATTACATAATCATGGTCTAACCATTGTTGATCTAAAGTACATGAGTAGGAACAATGACATCCCCATCGACATTTTAAATCATTGTAATTGAAGCCATGTTAAAACTAGAGGGGGCCAAGATCTAGAAGGAGAACATAGTGATGTAACTCCTCACTAGTGACTCAAATTACTAAAGGGCTGAGTCAAATAGGTATAGGGAACTGGAAATGGAAATCGATCACTATCGTCAACATATCTCAAACACCACATGAAGCATATGTCTGAAGGGATTCCGAAGTAGACCCAAGAATTGGAGGGAGTCATGGATGTTTGGGGTATTTGATGAAATTGGATAAAGGAGCCACATATTGTAAGATTCTCAATGGCGTGATAATAAATTGGAGTCGAGCACATGAGAACTAACCAACCCAAGGGGCAATGAGGTCTCCCCTCTATTGGTTCAAGGGAACCCATTGATGATGGTTATGGTTCTAAGGTACATAATGCCGCTATGTCTATCCTATGGAATAGAGGTGTTGATGTCAATAGAGGGAGACCCGCTAACAATAAGGTGATGTTGTTTCCTTGTTGGGAACATGAGGGTTGTCACTAGACAATGAAAAGAATTGGGATTGAGAAATTGAAGGGGGATACATGGCCATTGAGTGGGGGACTCAAGATTCCTTTAATTAGAACATGAAGGAATGGTTGACTTGACAACATGTGGGAAACTCGTGATGATAGCAGGGGAGGGAAACAACAAGGGTAACCTAGGGACACAACTGCAATGGGTAAACTCGTAGAGGGAAAATGGAGGTGATTAGTTTGACTCTAAGAGAGGATAATATTAGTAATACTCTATGGGTGACACATCACATAATTATCTACAAGGATGCTACCATAAGATATCGTATATAGTATGCATTAGTGCTGAAGATCACCGGTTTAATTGGTTTCACAAGTACATGGGTACTTGAGATAAAATTGGGGTGCAAGGATATAAGTGTCCAATGTACAACCAAATGAAAAAATGGATTGAGTCATAGTAAATGTAAGCGACTAGGGGTAGGATATTGATAGTAATCTCATTGGAGGAAGAAGAATGGTGGAAAATAATGTAACTTTTAAAGTATGGATGAAGGGGTGGAATTGTGAAAATGTAACATGAAACATTGAAATTCCATAAATGTGGGGGTCTGTGAGTAGGAAAATGAATGATAATGAAGAATCATATTGCAACTAAATTCAATATCATAAATTAGATGAAATCCCAATCCTAGAGGGATTGAATCAACATGGGCACATAACAACACCATGGGTTCTGATGATTGGTACCCATGTAAGGGAGGCTCTATTATTAGGTAAGGTTGAACATAGGGGTGGCTAAGTTGGGCCACTTACCCAAGTAGAGGGGGTCTTATTAGTGACAATGGGATCGAACAAGATGCATATGATTTTTTGCAAAGGAAAATCACATGTATGACAGTTTGAATAAATATGCTTGTGAGAAGAGGCCACATGTTGAGATAAGTGGTTATTGATGCAATTGGGACTTGCACACATGGAAACAAGACCAAATCATAACAATGCATTTTCAAATAAAAACAATATTACACACAACACATAAAATAGTGAAAAAGACTAAATTGCACTTGTAAATGGAAATGGGGGAAATAGGGGCTTCCCATAAAAGTTCGAATTCACACAAAATTAATCATGTTATTGTGAAGAGTGCAAAACTAGGATTCCATCGATGTGAGCAATGCACTAAATGGATGTCTTATGAGCCCATATGGGTGTTACCTCATCATGTTGAGCCATGTGTTAACCCTATTCCTAACCCTAAAGTTCTCTCTGCTAAATTTGATTGAGATTGAGGTTGTTTTTGCCTTTTTTCCTTCTCTAGGAAGGTCGATGCTCTTTCCCTTCATGATAGGTGCGCTAAAGGTGATTTTTCCCTTCATGTTAGGTGCGTCGATGTCAGCACTCTGTCTCCCACTTCTAGGTGTGTCGACTGTGCTATTTCCCTTTATGGAAAGTGCATCGGTGGTCTTTAGAGGGAAAAAAACAGAATTTCGAGACTCTTCTTGAAGATGGATGATGTGGAGGTCTATCCCTATAATGTAGGTGAGGTGGCATTCGGTTCCTGGCCTATGGGGAAGATTCCTTAGATCCCTCTTCCTAATACTCAACCTACTCTATCCATTTAGCCTTATAAATTAAGCCCTCTCTCCATTTGGAAGGGAGGAAGGACTATGGTACTATTATGCTCGTGGAATTTCTAGGTGAATCCTATTATCCTTTAGAGGCTTGGCTTGGATTTTTGGATGGAAAGTTATAGCGTTAAGGCTAGGTTGTGACATTCCTTCTCTATGTAATTCTATGTATCTACTACTTACATTAATACAAATCTCTTTCCATAAATGTTATTGTGTTGTTAATGTTTAGAGCTTTCTTCCTTAACTGTTAGCTTATATCAATTCATGTTTGGATACACATGTACTATTTGCTTATTTCCACTTGCTTTACAGGGTTTTGCAGCTGAAGATCTGAATATTTTGGAGCTTGGATCAACAAAGAGAGAAGAGGATTTGCAGATCTCAGGTAGGAGATCTATCTATTGACTTGCATTTCTATTTGATATAGGAAAGTAGATTTTATTGTGTACTTGATTTGTTCTAGATCCACTTGGACTAGGGAGATCTGGCTTGATTCCGATTGAGTAGATTTATCCAATAACAAATTTGGAGACTCTGCTGGGGATGCACATAGATATGATTTCTTTTATTTTTGATTTCATATCTATTTATCAATCCTTTTTATGGCCTCTAGAAACCCTCCCTCCTTTATATTTTGTCTTTGAAGAGTGTCTTGCATCCTCTTGATGCTCTTTGGATCACTATCAAACCTTCTACCCTTCTTCCATAGGAAATATGTCTTTTACTGTGTTTGTTTCTCCACTGGTGCACCTGGTTTGGGTAGACATAGTGCCGCTAGTATTTTTTGCAGTTTCATAAGTGTTGTCTCCAACAACGCTCTTTTCCTTAAGAGATAGTGTGCTAACGGCGCTTTTGTGCAGCATAGTAGGTGCGCTGACAAAGCTCTTCTGTTGTGTAGTAGGTGGGATGACAGTGCTATTTTGTTGTCTAGTATGTGCACTGACGGTGCTCTTGTGCTGTGTAGTAGGTGTGCCGACAGGGCTCTAATGTAGTGTGGTATGTGCGCCGACAGGGCTCTCGTGCAGTGTTGTATGTGCGTCGACCCTTTGAAACTCAGCTTTTAGCTTGATTTTCCTTCATTTTTGGGTTTTGGTTTGATGGATTGTGGTGTTTAGGCTACATATGTTACTCATACACCCCCTAAACCCAAAATTATCCCTTCCTCCCCTTAGTCATTGAGTTTTGGTTGCATTTTGGTTGTTTTGGAGCAATTCTTGATTGTTTTTGGATTTGTTTGGGTGCTTGTCATAGTCCTTTTGATTTCTGAATGAATGGAGTGATGTAGATGTTCTCTCTTTCTCTGTTTGTAGATATGAAAAGAGTATAGTTATCAAGTTTTGTTTTGGTACATGCATTTGAAAAATCAAAGTGCTTCTTTACTTTGTTTTTTGCATTGTTAAGATGTGTTGTATCTTTGATTTCATTTGCACTTTTTAGACTATTATTGCAAAAAGTTAGAGTTAGTGCACTCTAAGAAAGAATTATTCTTTTCTTTATTGTTCAGATTCATGTCTGTTTGAAGAGAAAACTCAATCAAAATAGAAGTTGATCTTTGAGTGTGTATGAATTCATGGGTCTTTTCAATAATTGTATTTGATGTTGATCTTTAAAAGCTTCATAGTTGGATTTGAATAGAACTTGGTTTTCTTAGATCTCTGATTTATGTCTTCTTTAAGAGAAAACTCTTTCCCTACCTTAGGTAGTTTTCATCGAAATTGAAATGTGCATTGTCATGCAGCTAGGATTTGCATTCTTTTTACATTTCCTATCTGCACTTCATGCATCCACTTAACCACTCAAGATAAAATTAACACTATCTTAGGTTTAAAATCATTTAGTAACTGTGTGTAAGTTAGTAACATGTTCTGGCATCGTTAAGTATGGCAGTTGTCCTTTTATGCCTACACTGCATTTCGAGGACTGAGTGGTTCTTCCATGTATCGTCGATATATCGAACATCCTTTCACGTACAGTTGTGCATTAGACAACACCAATACGGATTTGAGCTCCCCTGTACCTAGTGTATATTGGGAGACCCTCTTAGGATTACTGTGACCAACTGAGTTAACCTTTTGGCCATCTTGGCATCGCATCCTTGATAATCCCGTGAGGATCCTGACCATTCATCCACTCCTATTCATACAATTTTCTTGTTTCTTTTAGAATTGAGTAGTGTTCAATTTGTGTGGTGCTTCAGTGATACTTAGAGAGTTTATATATGGGAGACTTCCCCGAGACCACTAGTCAAGAGAACCCTTTTCATGGTATGTCTTTTGTTTCTCCCCCTTGTGGAGTTGTTGGTCCTCCCTTCATGGCCACTTTGAATCTTCCTGGATTGACTATAGGATTCCATGTGTGGTTATTCTCCAATCATGTTATACCAAATGCATCATTTGTGTCAGATCCTGGTCCTTTCTTGCATGAGCATCAACCTCATGTTAACCCTTCTCTTTCTTCCTCGGACGTTCAATCAACCTCCCTTTCTTCCTCTTCACCTATTGAAGACTCTGATGTTAGTAAACATGAGGCTAAGAAGAATACCAAAAGGAAGGATAAGAAGAAGAATACCAAGAAGAAGGTCATATCTCCAACCTCTGATCGTCATGTTGGAATCCCACCAGCCACTGATCATCATGCTGGGAGTAATGATGTACCTGTTTTCGACCGACGTAAAGCTAAGTTCCCTTGTAGACTTTGCAAGGGTGATCACCTTCTCAAGCATTGTCTAGGTATTTCCCTTGTGTCAAAAGTGTGGTATAAAAATCCTATGTCATCAGTATCTGATCATCATGATGATGATTCCCTGTCAACTAGTGACTCTGTGGTTAAGAGTCGTAAAGGAAAAGTCAGGTATCCTTGCTTGCTATGTAAGGATATGCATCGTACTTACCTTTGTCCTCACATGGATGAAACTTCTAAGTTGTTGGAAGATATTGTTGTTCCTCAACAATGACTTCCAAACAATTATTGAAAGTTGTCTCTTGAAATCCCATTGGTTTATCAAGTAGTCGATCCAAGTCCATCCTTGGTCGATCCCACTCTTTCTTTGAAGAGTGAAGTCAAAGTGGTCGATCCAGTTCTAACTTGATTCGACCCCACTCTTCCCTTGAAGAGTGAAGTTGAAGCAGTTGATCCAAGTCCATCCTTGGTTGATCCCACTATTCCTTTGGAGAGTGAAGTTAAAGTGGTCGAGTCGATGTCATCTCCACCTGTTTCCACTCTTTCATCAGAGAGTGTTGAGACTGAAGTAGTCGTTTTGACACAGTCTTCGTCTTCCCCCTCTCTTCTGATTGTTCTATGCAAGAGGAAGTTTTGTCTCTTTTGAAAAAACCCTCTACAAGTAGTGAGGTTATTTCCTTTGATTGGAGTAACCTAATAGAATATCATCTTCATTCGAGTGTTCCTTTCCAAATATCTGTGAGAGTTACTGCTAAGAGTATACTCCACACTATCATTGATGAAGGGGCTTCTTTTAGCATTATATCCTCTACTGATTGGCAAGCCATAGGTTCTCCTCTGCTTGTGCTAACTATCGATCAGATACTGGCTTTTAATCGAAGACCTACTGGCTTTTAATCGAAGACCTACTGCGCCTTTAGGGGTCCTTCCTCATTTTCCTAATACTTTGGAAGGAAAAATTATCTGTATTGATCTCATGGTAGTCCAAGGTCCCTTAGATTTCAATCTGCTCCTTGGGTGTGACTATATTTACACCATGAAAGCAGTAGTGTCCACACTCTTTTGAGTGATGTATTTTCCCCATGATGGGAATATCGTGGTCATTGATCAGCTTTCCTTCATTAAACCTGATCATTGCATGACTCCTAGTCATCAGACTTCACTGAATGTTCTGCATGTTCTTGTGGTTCCTTCCCCTTCAGTTAGCTTCTTCCCATCATAGGTAAAATGGGGGGCATGGCTCCAAACTCTATAAATCACACTGGAGTTAAGTCCCTAGATTCTTATGTAAGGGGGGAACTCACCAACCTCTGGACATCATGTTGGCTTAGAACTGCCTATGAGCATAGTTCTTTTTCTGTGTCAAGCTCGTTAAAAAATGAAACAGGTTAGTGAACATAGTTCCCATTCTATGTCAAGCTCGTTAAAAAATGAAACAGATGTTTGTGAGCATAGTTCCCTTTCTGTGTCAAACTCATTAAAAAATTAAACAGACGTTGTGGGCATAGTTCCCATTCTATGTCAAGCTCGTTAAAAAATGAAACAGACGTTGTGAGCATAGTTCCGATTTTGCATTAATCTCGTTAAAAAATGAAACAGATACCAGTGAACATAGTTCCCATTCTGTGTCAAGCTTGTTAAAAAATGAAATAGATGCCCTCAAGCATAGTTACTTTCTATTTTAAGCTTGTGTAAAAATGAAACAGGCCCCCACAAGCATAATTATTTTATGTTTCAAGCTTGTGTAAAAAATGAAACAGGTCAGCTTGAGCAGTGTTTATTATTGTTTTCAAGCTCGTTAAAAAATAAAACCGACCTTGAGCAGATTTCCTTTTCTGTGCCAAGCTCGTCAAAAAATGAGACGAATCCTTCCATTGTGTCAAGACTCAACTTTTGAACCTTCTTTTCATTTGCTTGTAAAGTAGACGAAACAAATCTTGGGGGGAATGTACCCTACCTCTTTATGTTGGATTTAGCTACTTGAAAGTTATACTGGGGGAAAGTACCAACCACTGAACATCATGCTGGGAAATCACCCATCAATGGGAGTTATTTTGAGCATACTTTCTTTTAGTTTCGAGCTCGTTAAACCATGAAACAACCCTTTGAGCATAATTATTTTCTGTGTCAAGCTCGTAAAACAATGAAGTAGATACCTTGAGCATTCTTTCAACTGATATTCAATCTCATTAAAAACTGTAAGATGGTGTTGAGCTTATTTTTCATTTTTTGTGCTCTGGTTAAAACATGAAAACTGGTTTGAGCTTACTTTATCGCTTTTTCGTGCTCTGGTTTCAAACATGAAAAAGGTTTTGAGTGCCTTTTATACCTTCGGCATGCTCATTAAAAACTTAGTGAAGAGGTATCGAGTGTACTTTTACTATTTTTCATACTCATTAAAATTGGATTATGAAAAAGGAAACCAGCTATGGATTTATATTTAAGCTCTTTTCAGTCTCCCTAAAAACACAAAAATATTGCCAATCAAACTTGTTACGTTCATTCTTGTAAAAGTATCAGAACGATCGACTAGTTGGTGGTAGTTTATAACTTTTTCGGACCGATTAGGCCTATTTACAAAAAAAGGACCTTTTTGGAGTCTCCTTGTGTTTTCATTCAGACTCTCTAAACATGAACGACATTGATTTCACTTTCATCGGACTTACAAAATCAAACAATGGAGGACCCTTTTCTGGGAACGAACCCCTCCTTTCTCAAGTTCGTAAAACATGTGAGAATGGACTCATTGCTTGATGAGCTACAACGAGTGTTTGTTACCCGCTTTGAACTCATAAAAACAAAAAGAGGCACTCATCCTTCATAATGGGGAAATTAAGAAGAGTTTTTATTTTGTTATGGTAGTATATAGTTACTCTTGAACATGGCACTCATGTGCATATGCATTTCAGTACTTGGGTAATCCCTTTGTCATCAAATCCTGTTGATTCCATGAGTCTTCTTACTTCCTTTGAGTTGTCCAAGATTACTCTCGTTGTCACTTGCATTGGGGGATTGGTATCATTCTCATGTCAATACTCCCAAGTCATTCCATGCCCATGTTTAAGAGAATTTTGGTCATATGTTCACTGTCTATAGTTAGTTTACCTTCTATTATGTTGGTCATCCCTGATTTAGTTTCATATATCACTCCGCTGTTCGGTTTGCTCCAAAACATCTTTTATCATGTTTCATGTCGTTGATGGGGGATTCATCATGGCCTTCCTTCGATGAGTCTATTCATGTCAACTTCAACTCCTTATCCAAGAATTAGATTTAGAAACCAATACAAGTACCTTGGGCCTGCATGCCTTAATGGCAGGTTACCTCACTTTCAACATGAGTTTCCATCATTGACTCTTGATTGAAAGATTCTATCGAGTGTTCAACTCCAAATCCTTTATTCACACTTGGATGAATTTATTGAGATACCTTGGGAATCATTGACAGCAATGGTGATTTCCCACGTACCTGTTAACAGTTTACATTAATGAATGGTAATCAAGTTGTTTCTACCATGTTCGAAGTCAAGAAATTCTAATCACATGGTTAGATTCATACCATTTCGGGTTCGGATTGAAGACCCTGGGTTGTCATATATCTTTGCCCAGGTTGCGATGGAGTTTTGTTTTGAGTCATATTACATGAATCCACTTTGTATTGGTTGTGGCTGTGTTATCATCTCGTCATGGATCTATGCTTATGTCTAGTAGCCATGATTGGGTTCAGTCGGTCTCTAATACCATGGATATGCACTGTATTGGTCAGAATCCATGTTATGAGTCATATGAGATTTGAGTCAAGTGTACTGCAACAGCTTCCAGCCAACATCCTTTCCTTTGATTTCTTCACTTTACAAAGAATTTACCTATTTCATTCCTCTAACTTCATGCTTTGGGGGGCATTCTATTACACCTAAATCTTGTCATGTTGATCCATGTGTTAACCCTATGCCTAATCTCTAAAGTTCTATCTGCTAAATTTGATTGATATTGAGGTTGTTTTTGCCTTTTTTCCTTCTCTAGGAAGGTCGACACTCTTTCCCTTCATGCTAGGCCCACCGATGTCGGTGCTCTGTCTCCCACTGCTAGGTGCGCCGACGGTGCTCTTTCCCTTAAGGGAAAGTGCGTCGATGGTATTTAGAGGGAAAAAAATGGAATTTCAAGAACCTTCTCGAATGTGGATGATGTGGAGGTCTAGCCCTATCATTTAGGTGAGGTGGAATTTAGTTCCTAACCTATGGGGAAATCCCTTAGATCCCTCCTCCTAATCCTCAAACTAATCTATCCCTTTATACTTATAAATTAAACCCTCTATCCATTTGTAAGGGATGAAGGACTATGGTACTATTATGTTGGTGGAATTTCTAGGTGATCCCTATCATCCTTTGGAGGCTTGGCTTGGATTGTTGGATGGAAAGTTACAGTGTTAAGGATAGGTTGTGGCATTCCTTCTTTATGTAATTCTATGTATGTACTGATTACATTAATAAAAATCTCTTTCCATAAATGTTATTGTGTTGTTAATGTTTAGAGATTTCTTCCTTAACTGTTAGCTTAGATCAATTCATGTTTGGATACACATGTACTGTTTGCTTGTTTCCACTTGATTTACAAGGTTTTTCAGCTGAAGATCTGAAGATTTTTGAGCTTGGATCAACAAAGAGAGAATAGGATTTGCAGATCTCACATAGGCGATCTATCTATTGACTTTCATTTCTATTTAATCTAGGAAAGTAGGTTTTATTGTGTACTTGATTTGTTCTAGATCCACTTGGCTAGGGAGATCTGGCTTGATTTTGATTGAGTAGATTTATCCGATAACAATGGGACAAAATAAAATCATGCCTAAATGACTATAAAAGGGGTGGGACCACAAACCTAGGTGTCATTTTCATTATTCACCATAGGAGGAGTTTGTGGGGTCTATATCTTTAGGCACTGATTTCTCCCATTGTCTATTATATTCAAATTCTATGACTTGTAGGTTAGTGGTCTCTCCATACCTAGCAAGTTCATCCATCTCTTTTGGTATATTAGTTCCCTAGGGATCCTTGGGGAACCCCAGATAGTTTTAGTTGTGGGTCATTCCTTTCGAGGCATTTTGTATGAATTTTGTCACAGGAAATTCTTGGGCAGGTGCAACCGGTTCCTGGATAAGAAAAAAAACAACTTTAGCTCGCACTTATCTAGGTGTTATACTATGAAATGGCACTTCTCCGTCTGAGTACTAACACCCAATACATTGGTACACAAAAGGACATTGTCGATTAAAGTTTCCTAAACACTATAGACGAAGAGAAGCCTTAATACATGCTTCTTCCTTCAATATTTCTCATGTTTATAAATAGGTTTGTCTTGTATTCACGACTTTGCTTTTGACAAGTCACGGGTCACTCGCGGGAATTCTCATATGCAACCCGTGAGTCAACTATGAAATGTTGCATTCATGAGTTACCTTCATAAGAGTCGTGAATCATTCGCAAGGTTCCTATACATGCACCCGGGAATACCTTAAGACAAAATTAAAAAAATAAATCATGATTAGTTAGGGGAAGCTGGGTCTGAAATAATAACTCCCCTAACCATCGTACACCTTGTAAATCCTCCTCATCGGCAAGTATAAATAGAGGGGATGGGTAGAGGATATGGGAAGCAAGTTGAAGAGCAAGTTTATGCTGGAGGAATCCATTGGAAGGAGGAGCAAGAGAAATCAGTTTCTTGGTCAGCAGAGAGGCTTGCCTCAGACAGGGTTGCGATGTTCCTTGCAACTTCTGAATAAAGAGTGAATTTATTTCATATTGTATTTGTACATGTTCTTATTGTTATAAATTATGAAATGTATTGCTATTAGTTATTATATGCAATTATAATATTTTCATCTTTATTTATATAACAATAAGGATTTCTGTGAAGAAACACCAACATCTTTTGCAGGTACAGAAGGTCAGGAACTTGAAGAGCATTGGAGAAAGAAGGATAAAGCTTAGACCAACCGGCGCTAATACGGTACACATCCCATTCATCCAATTTCTCTCATTTATGTTTATGTATCCCCTTGTATATGCAAGCCAAAACCTAATATGTTGATGACCCTAGGACCCCAATTCATAAGGTAGATATCCCTCACAACAGAACTGGAGACTCCGCTGGGGAGTCTAGTTTGTGTTGGGGCTTTTCCAATTAGGTTTTCAGTCGAGTTTTTTTCTCTTTTGTTTCTTAGGTGATTTTCTTGTATATGTGTTTCATATAGTATGGTTATGTGCTTAGAATCCTCTACCCTTTGATTTTTCTTTTGAAAAATTTAAAGGTCATTCGCAGGTTGTTGTGTTAACAGTCACGAGCCCTGAGTTGTAATCGTGGGTTTTCTTCATGACAGTTGCGGTTCGTTCATGGGTTGTTCACTGGACAGTCGTGTTTTCTTATAGGAGGTCTCCAAAATTTAGGGGTTTACCATGTTTTGAGTGTTTTGGTTTTTGAATACTCATGTAGGGTTCTTTCCTGATCCGGTACTGCTCTGTTAACTTGATGCATTTCACTGTAACTTGTCTTACAAGTTTGTATTGAGTAGGTTAGGTTTGATTTTGTGTGCAAGTTTGCTTAGGTCTTGCCTCTTGACTTGCTTGATTGAAGTGGTTCTATGAGTTCTTGACTTATGTCGGTTCTTTGGTATACTTGTCTGCATCTTATTGCTTTAATGCTAGTATGAACCTTTTTCTTTTACCAACCTTTTGATTTACTTGTCTTCCAAAACTAGTAATTCGGTCCAAGTAGGGTTTTAGGTCATCTTTGGAGTGCTTGTCAAAGTTGTGATTATAAGGTCTGAACACTCTTTCTTGCATTTATACATTTTCATGTTGTCTATCTTGCTTAGTTTGTATTACTTTGCATTAACTTCTGACTTTTGAAAATAAAAATAAAACAAAGCATTTTCGTTGCATTGTAAGTCTCATATAGGCTCTCTATATGCTTGTTTTTCAAGTATTTTTCAAAAAGAAAAAGTATAAAAAAAGTATTGTGTTTTCCAAAGTTCTTAAGCATTTTCATTTTGTTTCGAAAAGAAAAAATATGTTGAATCACACTTGTTTTTGGATTTTTTTACATAATTCTTTGCTTTCAGTTAAGTCGAAATACCATGAGTTGCACTTCTGCTACCTTTGAGTAATATTAACCTTAAAAAGAACGCTATAAATTAAAACTTATTAGTAACACTTTCTTTATAGGGTCATACATCAACTAGCTTAGGCTAGGTTCTTGGATTAGGAGATATTTAACTATTCAAGATCATTTGAACTAGGACTTAGTGGATTATCATTAGGTAAATCCAAGTTTACAAGAAATCTATCGAAAATCTTCTCTAACACAGGAGTCAAGCACAAGTTCATGTGAGGACTTAGTTGGAGAGATAACCCTCCAATACTTCGTTCAAGCATAAACCAAGATTGTTATGCGTACATGGGTTCTTTCAGTAGCACTTTTGGTCCCTGTAAGGTGTCAGTGCTGTCAGAATTTCCTGCTTAACTACCTTTCCCATGCACACCAGTCATACCTACAACTGTTCCACCATAATCTTGTTGTAAGTTTGGTATCCTTAGTATCTAGACTCCAAGAGTTTTTCACGGGTGACGGTGGAAGGATATTTCCACTGCACCTAGGGAAAACTTGGGAGGAAACCCCATATAACAGTTTGGGAGAGTAGTTTGGTGATTCAAACACTTGCACCTAGAAACATTATCATGGGACCCAAGTTAACTATTCTTTAGTTCTTCACTAGTTTGTTTTGGGCCCTAATCATCCCAGACATTCCTTCGGAAGACATATCTTTCACCCGACTATGTTTGTGATACTTATGATTTTTTTAGTTGTGTGCTATGTGGTTTTCCTGTGAGCTAGTCTGACCTTTAAGTGTGTGACTTAAATTTTTAGTCATGGAGGATCAACCTCTTCGCAGGTATCGAAGGTTTCAAAACCTTCCTCCACTTTCCATAGTGGAGCCTCCACTGCCACCTCAAAGGTGAATATTACATACAAGTGGTTCTTTTGAATCGAATGGAGTCAATTAAAGTCCAGGGGAACCTGAAGTTTGTTATACTCAGTCTGGCCACTTTCCTGTGGAAGTTAAAGACTTGAAAGCTCAAGATTTTTCAACAAATTATAATCCACCTATAACTGATTTAAGTGGTCATGTTTTAGTGCAAGTTCATCCTTTTGGTTCACCTGGTGTTGGTGTCTCATTGAGTACTATTATTTATAGCTTGGGAGAAGGTCTGGGGGATGTTTCTACCCCCACTTTAGCCATTATGTTCAATGGAGTCTCTCCTTCACCGGTGAGTGCTCATAGACAAAGTATCCCTATTGTACAAGTAGTTTCATTAAACTTTAATTCATCGGCTTCGGTGTCTCCAAGTGCCCAAGTGATTCATCGACGCCCTTAAACGCGGCTAGTCCTTCTGGATTAATGGTTACTAGGATACCTAGTGTAGGTTTCACTTATTCTCCATTATTTCAAAGTGCTCAAAGTGGTCCTAGTGGTTCTACTTCATTAGTTTAAGGATTTATGTGGTATGGGGGACACATCCCTCCATCTGCTCCTTGTGTAGGTCCATCACCTACTTATATTGGTGTGTCGGGTGGGGGTTCAAACCCATTTTCCAGTTTTAACTTCCGTACTTCTAATCAAGTGTCGAATGATCCTTTTGGGATCTCTCCTTTGTCATTTTTTAGTGGGGGAATCTCATCTCCTGTCTCTGCAACTCCAGCTTCGATTGAAATTGGTTGAACACAATATCACACACCACAAGTTAGTAACCCTTTGGACTTTGGGTGGAACCATTTTCAAAACCTTGCTATTTATTCACAACCGATAGCTGAGGGAAACCCCAACCTCTCTTTTGGGAGCCCTAGTGCGGGAACTTCCTTGACTCAAACTCCTCAATATCAATCTCTGGCTCGACCTTGTTTACCCTTTCTGGCAACTTTAAACTTGATAGACTTGTCGAAACTAATGAATGACCTTGTGTTCCATGATCTGACTTGGCCACCGGTCCCAATTAAACTACCTTCATACATTCCTAAGTTTGAATGCAAAACTGGAGAGGACCCAGGTGACCATGTTACGACATTCCATTTGTGGTTCTCTTCCAACTCACTAAACGATGATTCCGTTCGGTTGGGGTTGTTTCAACAAACATTGATCAATGTTGCGACAAAGTGGTATATTGAACTTCCGTCAACCACATATGACGGTTTTCTGGATTTGGAAATCGTTTTCTTGAATCAGTTTCAAATTCATGTACGGTATGATGCCAATACAGACCTTCTGTCAACTTTTAGAAACACCAAGGCCATCATATATCTAATCACATTTAGGAGTACAGAAGGAGAAAGAGGCTTATCAAATCCAATATTCCTCTCGGATTCTTACTGGAATGGTTTTTGAAATCATTATTGTCATATATTCAAAAGATGTTTCCACATTGGGAGTGAATACGGAGGACGAGGCCATTCTCAAGGCCCAGCAACTAGATTTGATATATTCCCAGTTTGGGATTGTTGATGTATTTGTAACTTCGGAATGTATTCACTTATATATTTTATGTATTGTACCTCGATGTTTATTCCGGGAAGTATCTGTAATGTAATTGAGTCATGCCCCGATGTCCCCATCGGGAGATTCTATAATGTAAACAAGTCATGTAAAGTCATTGTGGGTAAGCCTCATATTGGTCAAGGGTTAAAGTCCTCGTAGTTGTGGGGCCCTACAGTTATTAGACTATCCTAGAGAATTCGGACCTATGTGAGTTATTGTAAGTTGGGGCAATAGTCCCCACCATTGTGTTAAGGTTAACCCTCCTTGTTGATCGGAGGGGCAAAGTCCCCACAGTTGTGGGGCAGTAGGGTTATTAGACTCTCCTAGAGATGTTGGATCTAGTAAAGTAATTGTTAAGTTAGGCTGACACGATGGAGTGGACATCAAGTGAACAAAATATTATAAATAGAGAGTGAGCCTCTCTATTTATCACACACATACTCACTCACTGGGGCGCATGAGTGAGACAGGAGAAGCTCTCTCAAGTGTGTGAGAGAGAACAAGATGTGGAGATCATCTTTTATGTTTTTGGGTTTTACTGCTGCCATTGGTGCTCATTCTATCTTTGAGCAAGTTGGGGGCTTTTATCCTTTATGGTTTCCCCAAGGAAAATTCTTTGTCTCTTGTCTCTTGTGTTTATTGTTGTGCATGTTATTATCTTAGTTAAAGATCCTAAGATAATGCTAGCTTGAATGATAAAAATCGTGACATGGTATCAGAGCTAACCTGAGAAGAAGACATTGTGCAGCTGCAAAAGATAGGGATTCTTAATTTTTGTGTCTCTCTCCACAATCCATCAGCAAAAGTATGCTAGGATGAATCTCCATTGTAGGGCGCATCATCGAAGCGGAATTCGATTCTGAGCATTTTCCATTTTCGGTGCGGGAAATTAGGGCTTTTTACATAAGAGGAATTTTTGAGTGAGCCCAGCATAGGATTTCTCTCCTCATAAAAATCAAAGTTTAGAGACCTAGTTCGAGAGTTTTTTTTGGGCGTAACTCTGGGAAATTCAAACCCTAGTTTGACCCCGGGCTGGAAAAACCCTAAATACTAAAATTGATAAGTTTTGATACACTTGCTATATCTCAGTATTGCAGAGGTCTCAGGGGCCCGAACTTTCACAGGTCGAAGATACAATCATGACGTACATTGTATATAATTTTAAGCCTCAGATTCACTATATTCAAGGAGATATGATTCTTCCAAGTTAGGGTTCCAGCCTCTCCAAGTATTCATTCCCAAACAGAACACCTGGGGATAATTGCTATATCTCGGGCTACGAAGGCCCAAATTAAATTTATGAAGATGTTATAGAAAGGGAATGGAATCTAATTTCTGTGGTATAATTTTCAGACATCAAAGATGAAAATGTGACACGTGGAAGTCCGTACAACTTTGCTTTGCTTAACAGTCCTGAAACAGGTCACCTTGGGAAAATGATCATAAGTCCCAATTGGTGAAACCAATTCTGATGAAACCTGTGGTGTTGGAACGGGTACAAGAGAGGCTACTATAATTCAATGTTTTATACATAGATGTGTAGTGACTTGTAGAGATAATTCAGAAACAGTATCAGGCATTTTTGCAGAAGAAATTGGAAAACTAGGGCTTCTTGTTCCGGGAGCTTCCCTCCACTATTTTCAGAAAAGGAGTACATTGGATAGCTTGCCTTGAAGAGGTCTATATTTATATCCAATCATATCTGAAATATTCCAAGTTTTGAAAATTAGGGTTTCTTTGACAAACCCTAGATCATCCAACTCCGGAACCACGACGAACACCTCAAATCGGTAAGATCTAATATTTTTCTATTTTCATTTGAGGTTCTCATTTCAAAGTTATCTATCACATCATCTTGATGATAATATTGGTGAAGTTGACAACTTCCAAGCATGGAAGTGTAGGATATTACTAGTTCTTGAAGAAAATGAATTGGACACCTACATAAGTAGAGAGGTTCCAATTCCAGAGGGAGATGAGTCTAAAAGCCTTACACCAGAAAAACTTGGTCAAGGCCAAGAAGATCATTGCTGATTCAATCACGGATCACCTTATACCACAAGTGTCTTCCCTAAAGACACAGAAAGAGATGTTTGATTCCTTAACCAAGCTATTTGAAGGGAAGAACATAAATCAGAATATGACTTTGAGAAAACAATTGAAGAATGTGAAGATCCAGATTGCAGAGACCATACAGTTACGAGGGTCTCTCAAAACAAAGAACAACATGTAGCGGTAGAAGAAGAAGTGGAGAATGTAGAAGTGGTGATAGCCACCTTTAATGGCCTCCCAGGTTCATGGGATTCATTCATTGGAGGAATGCATGCCAGAAGGAAGTGATTACTTTCAGCAGACTCCGGGAAGAGCACACACAAGAAGAAGCTCGACTCATAATAAGAGAAGAGAAGATGGGAGCAACTGAAGATCAAGCTCTTACCATCCAAAGAAGATACCTCAAGCGATGAGGAATATGAAAAACTCAACTCTTGAAGAACCTCTTATCCATCTTATCATTTGGATAAGAAACGATGCTATGATGAATGAAGAAGATGATGAAGCTGAAGGCTCAAGAAGGGGTCTATCCACGAAATGAATAAAGATAAGTATTCAATTGTCACTTCATGATATTGTTTTGTTATGCATTTGTTTATATTTAGTTGATGTATTATGCAAGATAGAATGTTTGCATTCATGACAGTATACTACTAATACGCATGTGATGGGTAAGTTGCTCATGGTGCTATACAACTCTCCATTGCTACTTATCTATAAAGAAACCTCTTTGCTGACATATTGGATCAGTGCACAATCTCAATATTGTCCTGGTAGAGATGGAAGGCATCTAGAAAAGTTGTCGTGAGATATGGATGAATATTGTATTGGCTAAAATAGTTGCATGATCATATATTTATGCATAAGAATTTTTCCATTATGAACATGCCTTATGAAATGTTTCTAACCATACAAATGCATTTGACTTGTAGGAAAGATCGCGTAAAATTGCCTACAAGCAAAGAAGGATGACACTTGTTCCAAAGAACAAGTGACGACAGTTCAAGATGAAGAATAATATGACGAATGTAGCGACATCATTGATGCATAACCTTCCAACTATGAAGAAGTAACCAAGAAGAAAGGGAAGACGAGTTCAAGAAGAATGATGTCTAGGATGCAGTATCAATACATGAAGGGAAGTTTGTAGTTCCATCATGCAGTAGATGGAAACATCGTGGGATACAAGGCAAGATTCGTAGCACGAGGCTTATCATGGAAAGAAGGCATAGACTACAAAGAGACATTTGCATCCAGTGGGAGTTGAGGCACATGACAGGAAGACTCATGTGTGCAAATTAAAGAATTCCTTGTACAAGCTCAGAAGACACCCATGAGATAACACATACATGATGAGCTTGATGAAGATCTTAACCTTTGCTACAAAGTTGAAGATGAAAGCCTATAGAGGATGACAAGCTCATAGATCGGTGCGACAAGAAATTTTGAAAAGGTTAGAAATAGAGGATCTTGGTATCCAGTGACCCTAGATGGATACATAGAATATTAGTAGCAGAGGAAGCTACTTGTCACTCTAGTACATAATGTTTCAGTGCATAGAGTATAAAAGACAGAGGGAGTATGATGCTTCACTTCAGAGGGAGTGACTATAGAAGATCTTGAGGTTCAACATGGTATGACAGGATGGATAGCTTACTGGTGACTCTAGGATTTACTGAGAGTAAAGAGGATTCCAACCTTTTCCTCAAGGTTGAAGGTGGAATACCAGTGATGCTCCTGTTATATGTTGATGACTTGTTCCTGACAGAAATTGTAAGAAGGAGACTTGCTGCTGAGTTCGAGATGAATGACTTGGATATGATGCACTACTTTCTAGGCATGGAGGTGGGGTAGAATCTCCCCAAGACAAGGGAAGTATGCAGTAGAGATCCTGAAGAGGTTTAGGATGCTGGACTGTAAGGCCATGAACACACCTATGGCATCGAACCTAAAGCTATTAAGTGTTGCTTCATCAGAGTTGGTTGATACCATTATGTATTGTCGGGTGATTTGTTCCTTGATGTACTTGACAAATACAAGACCAGATATTTGCTTTGTTGTGAACACAGTGAGACATGTTCACCCGATGGTTGCAAAGCATGCAAGGGAGTACTTGAAGGGTACAATTGAGTATGGGCTCAAGAATGAGGAAAAACAAAAGATTAACCTGTAAGTTTATGTTGATTCAAATTGGGCAGGCAATGCCATCGATAGGAATAGCACTTTAGGTTGCTGCTTCAGTATGGGATCAGGTGTGATCTCTTGGTTTAGCAGGAAATAGTCTTGCGTGGCACTGAGTACAGCTGAAGAAGAGTATGTTATAGCTTGTTTAGCTAGTTGTGAGGCAGTATGGTTGAGGAAGCTACTGTATGATTTATTTGATCTCTAGTTGGATGCTACTTGTATATATTGCGACAACCAGAGTTGTGTGAAGTTGTCGAAGAACCCGGTGTTCCATGATAAGTCGAAGCATATCGAGATCAAATATCACTATATCAACGATATGGTGTAGAGAGGAGTAGTGAAGATCCAATATGTTGCGACGAACAAACAGATAGCTGATTTGTTGACTAAGCCATTGGCCAGAGTGAAGTTTGAGTACTTCAGTGAGAAGCTTGGTGTTCTCAAGATCGAGGTTCCCTCCAAGGGAAAGTGATGAGTCCGTGAGCCATTCTGACATGGTGAGAGGATTGGTTCCTTCCATGGTCAGATGTAAGGGCTGAGCCATTCTATCATGGTGAGAGGATTGGTTCCTTCCATGGTCAGATGTAAGGGCTGAGCCATTCTATCATGGTGAGAGGATTGGTTCCTTCTATGTCAGATGTGAGTGCTGAGCCATTCTGATGTGACTGTAGGATTGGTTCCTACATGATCAGAAATAAGTGTTGAATGCCATTCTCTGAATGGAGGCACCTGGTCAGTTACCAAGAATATCAGTCTGGGACTGAAGCACAACTTAAGTGCTGAGATTGTATTCTTTAGGAGAATGGAGGCACCTGGTCAGTTACCAGGAATTTCAGTCTGGGAATGAGAGTCTTTCTTACATGGTGGATAGGATGTGTTCCTCCCATGGTAAGATGTAATTGTTGAGCCTTTCTTACATGGTTGATAGGATGTGTTCCTCCCATGGTAAGATATAATGGATGTGCCTTTCTTACATGGTTGATAGGATGTGTTCCTCCCATGGTAAGATATAGGTGATGTGCCTTTCTTACATGGTTGATAGGATGTGGTCCTCTCATGGTAAGATATAAGTGTTGTGCCTTTCTTACATGGTTGATAGGATGTGTTCCTCCCATGGTAAGATATAATTGCTGAGCCTTTCCGGTATGGTTCTTGGATGTGTTCCTCCCATGATCGGAGGTGAGTGTTGGGCCTTTCTGACATGACTAGATTGTTTCCTCTCATGGTCAGATGTGAGTGTTGGGCATGCCTTTCTGACATGGTGTTGGATGTGTTCCTCTCATGGTCAATTGTAAGTGTTGGGCTGGCCATTCTAACTTAGGGTCAGATATAAGCGCTGAAGAAGACCTACATGGAGGCTAGGCCTACAACCAACATGAAAAAGGGTTGGCTCTGTAGAACCTATGACGAGAAGAATCAAGAGATAACACCAGTGATGATGATCTAGCAGTGATGATCCAGATCCAGTGATGATGATCCATATCAAGTGATGATCCATATCCAGTGATGAAGATGAAGAGATGATCCAGTTGATATAGACAAGAAGCCCAGTGCTGACAAATTGTGTCGAGAGAATACCTTCCTAGTTAAGAGGGAGTGTTGATGTATTTGTAACTTCAGAATGTATTTACTTATATATTTTATGTATTGTACCCTGATGTTTATTCCGGGAAGTATCTGTAATGTAATTGAGTCATGTCATGCCCCAATGTTCCCATCGGGAGGTTCTATAATGTAAACAAGTCATGTAAAGTCATTGTGGGTAACCCTCCTATTGATCAAGGGTTAAAGTCCCCACAGTTGTGGGGCCCTAGGGTTATTAGACTATCCTAGAGAATTCAGCCCTAGGTGAGTTATTGCAAGTCGGGGCAATAGTCCCCACCATTGTGTTAAGGTTAACCCTCCTTGTTGATCAGAGGGGCAAAGTCCCCACAGTTGCGGGGAACTAGGGTTATTAGACTCTCCTAGAGATGTTGGCTCTAGTAAAGTAATTGTTAAGTTAGGTCGACATGAGGGAGTGGACATCAAGTGAACGAAAGAATATAAATAGAGGGTGAGCCTCTCGATTTATCACACACACACACACTTACCCACTGGGGCGCATGAGTGAGACAGGAGAAGCTCTCTCAAGTATGAGAGAGAGAACAAGCTATGGTGATCATATTTTATGTTTTCGGGTTTTACTGCTGCCATTGGTGCTCATTCTATCTCTAAGGCAGTTGCGGGGTTTTCTCCTTTATGGTTTCCTTGAGGAAAATTCTTTGTGTCTCTTGTCTCTTGTGTTTATTGTTGTGCATGTTATTCTCTCAGTTAAAGATCCTAAGATAATGCTAGCTTGAATGATAAAAATCTAACAGGAATTCTATATGAAATTATCCATGAGGTTCCAAGGTCTAATACATACTTTTCCAAACCCAATCTTGGACTGCATGCCGATGTCGTGGTAGGTTTTGTAGACACACCGAATATAGATTCACTGGCTAAGTAGATCCATGAACTGTCAGTGAAGCAATTTGTAGATGAGGTAGCCAAGGATGCCACCCACTCACCTCAGCATGCGAATGTTTATTCAGCGCAATCTACTCAGAAGGGCACTCAACAACCTAGTGGGAAAAAAGAACAAGGGGAAGAAGGGTGAAGGGAATCAAAACAAACATAATCCCACAAACAATGATGAGGGGGGTAAAAAATAAAAGAAGAGGGTCAAATTTCCTTGCAAGTTGTGCCAATAGGACCATCTGAAATACCAATTACCCTTGATATATCAAGCACAAAAGCTACTAAAACAACAACAATTGGTCATCCTAAATTATCCATTTCCTCAAGGACATAGTGCAAATTCTAGTTCAAAAGACGATGGGGGCACATCAAGTGTTCTTGTGACTGATAAATCTTATATCAATATGGTATGATCCCATACTTTGCTACAAAATATATCTAAGAATTATGAATCGTGAACTCAACAGAAAGATAAGTAAACTACCGAATCTTCATCCCCACTTTTAATTGAAAAACTGATTGAACCTATGCCAAAGATACCGAAAGGTGTCTTTAAAAATACATTTCATAACCTTAACGCAAGGGATGCTTCAAACTACTCAGTTATAGAATATTTATCCCAAAATCCTTATGCAATGTCGGCCTTGGAAGTGCTCTAGATTTGTCCTTGATAATGATATGCACTCTTGGTGGCTCTAGGAAATATGGACTCTGCAAGCCTGATGGTTAAATTTAATATTTTCGAGTTTAAACCACACTTACCTTACCATGTGGCCTTTTCAATTGATGATGTCCATGGTGTAAAAACCATTGGACGAACAGTGATCAATGAAGGTGCATCCACATGTGTGATGTCAATTTCATGTTGGAAGGATCTAGGATCCCCTGAGTTGGTCCCATCAAATACTATGTTAACTTCTTTCGATGGAAGGTCTTTCCATCGACATGGTATTATGCCATATTTCAAATTAAAATTGGAAGGGAAAGCAGTCTCTATTGAAATCAAAGTATTTGATGCTCCTTTGGACTACAATTTACTTTTGGGGAAAAGTTGGACATATGCGATGTGCACTACTCCATCATCCATTTTTCAAGTCCTTGTGTTCCTGCATGAAGGAAAGTTGGCTATTGTTGACCAACTGACATATACTCGAAAGGTTTGTTTGGAGACCACTAAGTCTATCGTCCCCTTGATTGATTAGTCGCACCCAGAAAATAAAAGGTTGGGAGTTGGGATGTATACATTGTTGACGAGAACTTTTGATATACATGCTCCCGTAAATTACTTAGGCTCGATGAGTGTTGGGAAGAATGTATCTACGGTTGTATATAGAACTAACCCGTGGGTCGTCCCTTCGCGAGAAGAACCTCAAGTTCCCTTATCAGCAGTAGAGGTAGCTTATCAATCTATATTTGATGCTACAGTTGATTCCATCACGACTCCTCCAGTCTCAGAAGATTTAGATGAATCCTACTTGCTTGCATGGGCAGAGAACTCTAAATATTCTTACGACTACTTAGACATGGTTTTTCCATCTAACAAAACCATTCTGGAAGCCATGTTTGGACCTGAAATGTTTTGTGAACATCTCCATCACAAGTCCTACTTTCTTCTGGAACTAAGTAAGATAGAAAATTTCGAATTCCATGTGAGACTAGTGGAAGGTATTGATCTACCCGTTAATCCTTTACCTAAGGAAGGGATATTTGTCAAGGGGAACATGGAAAACATTTCCACCAATATCCCAATTAATATATCTGCAAAACCGAATGTCATGGAAAATGTACATATTGGTGCAAACGGTTCTCCTAAATAGATTACCAATTACACTTCCTTCTTTAAGTAATTCCACGATGTCTTCACCTGGTCATATGAAGATATGCCATGAATCGATCCATCAATCATGGAACATGAAATCCAAACTTACCCTAATTTCAAACATGTTCAACAAAAACTTAGACTTTTAAACTCGCAGAAAGCAACAGTCACGAAGGCTGGAGTGGAAAAGTTGTTGAAAGCCAGTTTTATCTGCTCGATCTCTCTTACGAAATGGGTATCTAATCCCATTTTGATAGATAATAAACACAGGACTATACACGTTTGTACATATTTCCATGATTTAAACAAGGCTTGTCCCAAGGAAAGTTACCCCATTCCATTCATTGATTAGATCATTGATGCTTGTGTGGGTAGCAAGGTGTTTTCATTCATGGATGGTTTTTCAGGCTACAACCAGATTCAGATCAAACCGAAAGAACAACACAAAACTTCCTTCATTTTTCCATGGAGTACATTTGCATACAAAAATATGCCTTTTGGATTAAAAAATTCCAAAGCAACCTTTCAGTGTGCAATGAACTTTTCCTTCCACAATATTAAGCATATTGTTCAACCATACTTAGACGATATGCTTACCCATTCTCAAAACAAGAAGGACCATACAGATCATCTTTGCTTAGTTTTTGAACGATGCAGACATTACAAGATCTGCTTAAATCCCCGTAAGTGTGTCTTCTTCGTCGATTCAGTGTGATTATTTGGTTTAATAGTTTACAATAGGGGTATAAGGTTCGATCCTTTAGGCGATTGTCAATCTGCCTCCTCCTTGATCCATCAAACAATTGCAAAGTCTACAAGGAAATTCTAAATTTTTTCGATGATTTATCGTAAACTATTCCAACATCACCAAGGGTTTCATGAGCTTGCTTAAGCAAGACACCTTCTTTCTATTGGATGGCGTCGCACAACAATCTTTTGAGGCATTAAAAAATGCACTACTATCGACTCCTGTCCTGTGTCCGCCAAACTACACGAAAGAATTTATATTGTATCTGGATGCATATGAGTCAACGATAGGCATAGCGCTAGTTCAGGAATATGACGAGCTTCAGGACCATGTTGTCTATTATCTTAGTCGCTCTCTAGCTGGTCTTGAACTGAGATACTCGCATGTCAAGAAACTAGCTCTGGCGGCAGTTTATGTCGTCTAGAGGTTGAACACTACATTCTGCTAAGGACAACCACGGTGGTTGCAAATGTAAATCCATTTCAATATGTATTATCCTAATGAATAATTGGGGGGAATTTTAACAAATGGATTTTTATTCTCCAAGAGTTTGACCTCGATTTTTATTCCGCTAAATCTAAGAAGTACCTAGTATTCACGGAACTGATTTCAAAGTCCCTGACCGAGGAAACTATAGTAATATAAGATGAATCATTTCCAGATGAGTACATTTTATTAATTTCAACCTCTGATCCTTGGTACAGGGATATCCTAGTGTATCTCCGATATTTGAAATGCCCTCTGACCTTCTCATTGGAATATTGACATAAGCTAAGAGTAAATGTGAAAAGTACCTCATAATCGGTGATACTTTATATAGATAAGGGGTATACTCCATATTGCGGCGATGCCTCACCCATGAGGAGGTTGAGATTTTCCTAAATGACTCTCACAATTGAGTGTGTGGGGATCATTTATTTGGGTTAGAAACGACCCAGAAGATCTTACGTGTTGATTATTTCTAGCCCACCATCTTCAAAGATTGTTTGGAAGTAGTAAAACACTGTCATCCATGCCAAATTTACACCAGGAAAATGCGGTCACACCTTGCTCCTCTTTTCCCCATCATCACAATAGGGCCCTTCACCAAGTGGGGGCTCGATTTCATGACATGCAACCCATTTTCTGCTGGTGGGAACAAGTATATCATTGTCATTGTTGACTACTTCACAGAGTGGTAAGAAGCAATGCCTACCTTTAAATTCGATGGTGAGACGACGACATATTTCATTTTCAATAAGATTATTGCTAGGTTCGGTATCCCGAAGCATATTTTTACTAACCATGGCAGTCACTTCTAGAACAAGATGATGACAGAATTTACCACTATGTTAGGTTTTAGGAAATACCACTCATCTTCCTTTTACTCGCAAGCGAATGGACAAGTAGAAGCAGTCAATCAAACTTTGAAAACCATTCTCAAGTGAACTATTAATGCTAGTAGGTCAAACTGACACATTATTTTGTATCCGGCACTTTGGGCATACTGAACCAATGTTAACATTGCCACATTTGTTTCACCTTTCCAACTTATTCATGGGTTGGAAGGAGTCACGTCGATTGAATGCGAGATACCATCGTTGAAAATTTGCATTCACGTACTTCCCAACACTACTGATATTGAGCAACATTTGCTACATTTAGAGCATCTATATGAGCAGCACAGAGATGTTCTCACTGCAAATGAAGCACAAAAGAACCAGGTGAAAAATCAATATGACAAGGTCGTAAAACCTAGGGTTTTCTCTGAGGGAGAACTTGGTTTGGTCTGGGACCAAGGCAAGGAACCATTGGAGGAAAGCAAATTTAAATCCATGTGGTTAGGCCCGTACATTGTGTAAAAATTTCTGAAGAAGGGAGCATATGAGTTAATCGATTATGATGGTAATAAGCTGTCAGATCCCCGAAACGTACTCTACCTGAAAAAGTATTATGCATAGGCAGTATGTTTTTTCTTGTATTATTATTGTATAATTCTGTAAATGTCCGTTAGTGTTTAGAGTTTCTTATGCAGTATGGTTTTGTTTAAGATGTATTTGGAGTGGTTCGTAGGGTTTGTTGATGGCACCGGCCGTCACACTTGCAATTTGGATTCAGCTGTCTGGTTCATTTATGCACCCACGAGACAACTGGTTGCCTTAAGAGGCACTTGCTTGGGTCATGGAACTAACAATGTATATGATTACAGTGTTGTCATTGAGCTTCTTTGGGATGTTATTTCGCATGGTATCACCTGCATGGAAGTCAATATTGACTCCCAGTTAGTAGTCTCTCATCTCAATGGGGTCTATTAGGTGAGACACCCTATACTTTTATGTCAGCTTTTAAGAATTAGGTTACTTGAAAGAAATTTTGAACACATTGCATATCAACATATTTCAAGGGATCAAAAAACTATCATTGATGCATTTACGAACTACATATTAGATTGGAATTTGTTTGAACCCAACTGCCCCTAACTAATCATGATTTATTTTTTAAATTTTGTCTAAAGGTATTCGGAGGTGGATGTATTGGAATATTGCGAATGATTCGTGATTCTTATGAAGGAAACTCACGAATGCAACATTTCATAGTTGACTCATGGGTTGCATGTGAGCATACTTGTGAATGACCTATGACTTGTCAAAAGCAACGTCATGAATACAAGAAAAACCTCTTTATAAACATGACCAAGGATGAAGAAGAATAATGTATTAAGGCTTCTCTTCATCTATAGTGTTTGGGAAACTTCAATCCACATTTTCCTTTTGTGTACCAATGTATTGGGTGTCAGTACTTGAACGGAGAAGTGACATTTCATAGTATAACACCGGGAGAAATGTACACATTATAAGTTATGATTTTCAGCCAACCAAGTGTAACTTGGTTCATAATTTTTTGTAGAAAAATACTTAGTGATGTGGGATGGGGATTAATTGGAGAGAGAGACATTTATGGGCTCCGGGTAGCTATTAGAAATGACTCCCCCATGAGGGATATTCTATCCAAGTATGGGTTACTCAAGTTTCTTTAGAATTTGTTAATGAAGTCGTCTATACTACTACTAATCATGATCATTGAGTATTGGGAGCCTAATGTAGTCATTTTTGTGGTACAGGGTGAGCATATAGAGATTATCCTTCCATACGTATACTCTATGAATGGACTCCCAAAGTTGGGATCCATATGTGATACTCATCCCATGAGACCACATGATGTGGATGAACATACTTCCTGTTATCCACTAAGTTTCACTTAGGGGATTTTTCAAGTGAGCCACCAAGGATCGAAACAAATCACTTGTTCTTACTCAGTGCTCAGAAGTTCTGTGGTTTCATTAAGGCTAGTTGTGGCCTCTTTTGGATGTTCACACCCTTTCGAGGAAATTGTAATAAATGACATAGCATGAGGTTATTTTATGTAAAAGGCTTGGAATTCTTAGAATTGGTCATCAAGGTCATCATCCTTGAGTGTTTTTCCCTTGTTAATTAAATGACACTTTTTTAAGCGACATATAATTTTCAAGCTTTTCACTCAAAATCCTCCAAAGTCAGGATGGTGAGTTTGGTAACTTTTTTCTCAGAAAGGTTATTAAAGCCTAGAGTATATGTATTATACCATGCTATTCATGTGTCCATAGTTTCGTGAACATCCAATAAGGCCCCCCTAGGATTTGTTAATTTTTAGTTTTTTAATAAAATCATCGATAAGGTGTATTTTAATTGTAATATTTCAAAAGGTCATAAAATTGGGCCTAGGGATCCAATTTGGTCATGGGGATTCTCATTTTTGGACCCAAGGAACTAAATAACCCCTAAACCCACTTTTGAGATTCAAATTAGTAATTTTCAATTATTAATTTGGATTTTCTCTCCAAAATGGCTTAGAGGGTCAAATAAATGGAAAATTGGAGAAAATCCAATCCATAAATCAAAGGATGCTTGTCTGGGACTTGTCTCTGAGGTGTCAAAAATGTTGAGAATATTTTTTGGGACATTTATGAGCATAGAGGAGCATCTCCAACCATCAAAGGAGGGTCTCTAACTCACTTCTACAAAAGGGGGGCGAATTCACTCATGGAGGGTGGTTTTGCCACTTGGATGAAGTGGTTAGAGGAGATAAAGGCTTCCCAAACCAAGTGGGATACCTAAATATAGGTGGAAGCCATTCATTCCAACACTCAGGCCCTCCTCCCACCATTTTCTCAACCCCTAAAACACCTCACACTTGTCAAATTTGCCCCCTTGGGGTTTGAGCTTCTTTTTTGCTATAAAAACAGGGTTTTCCTCCTTTGTTGAAGATGGATGCAAGAAACCTATGTTATTTTGTATTGTTGCTATTTAATGAATAAAATTGCAGAATTTGGAGGTCCATTCGGTGTTATGACATGAATGCTTTCAAGTATTGAGGTGATATTGTTAAAATTCCGAATTTTTTCTTCCTTTTTTGCTCAAAATTGCTATTAGATCTAGCTTAGAAGGTCATCCTAAGGCACATAGAGTAGGAATTTACTGATACAATTTTCTTACTGGTATTTTGATCTCAAGAGATAGGAGAGTAGTTGTTCATACTCAGTTGTATTTCAACTTTTTCTCATTTCTTGTTTTTGAGTACTTATGTAGGGATTTCACATAGATTTGTTTTGGAGGTTACTTTTTCAAAGGAGGATTTGAACTTAGATGTATCTTCTTCTTCTTTTATAATATCTCATGTTTCATATTATTTCTACAGGGTCTCCAAAGTTTCCATAAGAAGATCAAGCAAGGCTTGAAGTTGCTCTCCATCTTCTCAAAAACAAATTCTCTCCTTTGTCCAGTTACTTAGATTGAGTATGCAAATTTGATAGATATGATTTAAAAGTATGATATTTTCAATATAATCATTTATCATATCAAATAATTTATATTTATAAATGCATAAAAAATAATCATCTTTTACTAAATCTAAAGTTGTCATTTCAGTGCTCTAAAAACTAGTAATTTTTTCCAGTCTTTTGCAAGTACTGAATTTAGTTCTAGTTTTTATATTTTATTTATTCATTCCATAAAATTATAATAATTTAAATTTCTGGTTTTTATCAGGTCCAAATAAAAAGAGGAGGAAGATTTGCTCAAAATTCGAGTTTTGGGTCTCCCGGGACACCAAAAAACCCTAATTTTCCCCTCTTCTTCTTTCCCCTTCACTCCATAAAGTTGTATAAGTATTTAGACCTATTTTATAAGGTCTGAGATATATTTTAATTTCATTTTTCAGATAATGTAATAATAATTAATAAAGAAAGAAATTGGGTTACACAACACCCACACTTCATCCCGCCTAGGGGGATTGGTAGTGTCTCTTTCGTCGTTTGATTTTTCTAACAAACACACGCACACAATAATAATTCTTGAAAGGCTGTATAGATTAGTTATTTATTTTATTTTCTATATTTAAATTTGTTTCCCTCGCTCATTGCCACGAAGTATTCTCTCTCCACCAACCAAAGGCTTCTTGCTTATTATAGGTGGATGATCAGAAAGTGACACATAGCTTGTGGATTCTTGTAGACTTTAGTTTTTTTATTTTTTCTGCCACAATATTTTTGCTTCAATACAATTGGAACAAACATTTTTCCATTCTGGTGTATGCTCTTTCCCATCGTAGTTTCGCCCTAAGATTTGGGATAATCAAAACCCGGAATGTGCACTGATAAATTATTCACATATAAATAATTAACTCATAGTAATAAAATCAACAACCTTCGAAACATTGTGAAAATATGGCACAACACCTTTTGACATTATTGGGAAATTTCTCAAAGGAAGCGGGAACCACTGAGTAGTGACCTCGAGATACAGTTAGGCTACACCCTTGTTGGTGTAGTGTTGAACACCTTTTCAAAGACTCCAATTCAACCCACATTTTCGAGTGAGGAACCAATTTTTTCATATTTCTGGACATATTCTCAGTACTTTATAAGTATATCAAGAATACCCTTTCCCTTAAATCAATTCATCTTTAATAATTAAAACTGACCAAGACACATTGCAAAACATTTCCGTTTCATAGCAATTTTGACTCCATTTGGCACTGATCTGAGTACACAACAATCTTATTTTCATTTGATTATCAATTTTGTCAATGTTAATCTTTATACACTCATGTTATATGTTGTTGAATGTTTAAATTATTTTTCATCAGTCTTAGGACAAAATTATTTACCAAGAACTCCTAAAAACAACTTAATTTCGTCATTAACAACTAAAACATAAAGATCCTTAGTTGAACTCTTTCTTAGGGACCATCCCCCTTGGCTTCGTTGGGAGTTTGGCCTAAACAGAGGAGTCAAGATCAAGTGACAGTACTTGACTTGAGACTAGCCCCCAAGGACACACCTAGCAGCTTGAAGATTTCTGTTGCGCTTAACCCCTAGGTGTGTGAAAGGCAGCAACACTTTTTGGCGCCGTTGTCGGGGATAAATATTTTTATTCCTAGGTTACGACTTTCTCTTTTATTTCTTTCTTTTCCTTTGTTTGATGAATGATTAGAGTGGATCTTTGATTCTTTGTCTGGCGACTCCACTAACTTTTTTTCCTTTGTACAAAGAAAAGAAAAAAAGAGAATTTTTTGTGAAAGATTTATGATGCATATTTTTCTTTTCACATGACGACTCCATTGAAGGGATAAAACCATTGTTTCTCACAAAATATGTGGAGATTGATTGTGTGTAGGTGAGCTCATGCAAACAGTAAAATTTTAAAGCTCATTATTTTCACAGCTCCGTGGTTATATCAAATTCTTACTATTGAGTAAGCAGTATGGATGAGGAAAGAGCTCGGATTTCCAGTAAATATCCTTCCATTAACTTCTCAAACATCCCAGGATTCCCTAATTATCATCATGGTGAATATATATCTGATCATCTACCTATATTTTGGGGAAATAAGGATGCAAAGGTCTGACATGTCATATCTTTCCTTAAAATTCTTGCTGACTTCAATGTTTTGTATGAATATAATATGATTGAAATGTTTTTCAGTACTCTATGAGGAAATTCCTATGAATGGTATCTCAATTGTATTCCAAATAAAGGTATTACTTCCCTTTCAAGATTCCTTAGAATATTATTAAGGCAATGGCATACAGGAAAGACTACAATGGAAGTTTTAGACAAGTTCCTGGAAGGGTTACTTTATTCTTCTTTTCCCTGGATAGAGTATCATGAGGAAGACCCTAAATTACCTCGTCTCATCAAGATAGGAAATGATAGATGTTGGGTTCTACCTCCAAGAGATCACAATGAAGAACAAATCCATGATGACTCCATTGAGTTTGTGCATGAAGAGCCATTAAGTGAAAATATTATTGAAGACCCTCCTCATGTCACATCAACAGAGAATATTGATGATTGGGGATGCTTTCATGATTATTTCAGTGGTGATGATCAAATTTGTACTCCATATCTACCTCAGGATGAAACCATTACAGAATCTTATAATGAAACTTATGATGAAATCTCTAATGTGCATGATGGCACTCCTACTTGTTCTCCATATAATGATAATAATATAGAAGGTTTACTTCCTTGTGACCTTTTTTCTGAAGAAGATGAGTATGAAGATGAGGACAAGTATAGCATGGATCATGATACAAGTGACGAAGACTCCCTTATTTCTGACAAAGATGATGATGAATATTCCTGGACATTTATTGAAAATCCAATCTGTGACATGTCCGAGGAGGAAAATAATAAACCAGAAACTTTTGATGGTTTTGTTGATAGTATTGTCTACAACATATCTAATGGAGGGATTTTTGAGTCTCTTGATGGTTTTACCAAAGATCTTATTTGTGAGGTTTTCAAAGGAGAAAACATGGATCTTATGGCCTTGGGAAATTTTGATATGGAAGAGGAGCATGCAACAAATCCATATGATCAGTCTAAGCCATTAATTAGTGTCAATAATGAAGAGAAAGAGAAGAAATACATACAAGAACTTGATACCAGCAATGAGGAATCTATCAAATATGACATATATGGGGAGGATGACTATTGGACTATTATTGAAAATCCAACCTATGAGACTTTTGAAAGTATGTTTGCAAATCCCATCTATGATATGTCCAACGAGGAGAGTGTCTACTCTACGACTTATGAAAGTTGTAAAGAAGAGCAATCAGAGTTTTCATATGATCAATCAGAATAGTACTTGAGAGTTTTAAATGAAGACTCTGGAGAAGCAATATAGTGAAGAGTCAGATTGGGTGCAACTATTTGAATATTTTATCCATCCATCATCTTCACATGCAGATGTTCCTCATGATTTTGAGCAGTTTTGGGTTTACACAAATAATTATCAGCAGATAAGAACTTTTGATGAATATGATGGCATGCCTCATCATACATATATTTACATCATTCCTATCCAATATTGGATAGAAGAAGCCTGCAAGAAGACCTGCCAGTTTGGGAAGCAGTTCGATGACCTCCTACATGATTATAATCTCCCGTACAAACTTCCCATATTGAAGTTTCATACAAGTTTGCATGTCTTGAATAATGTTTCCTTGGTTTGGTTGGTAACCAAAGATAAGGCAAAACTTTTTTATATAAATGAAATGATTAGGTGGCTACATTGGATTTTCGATTACACCTAACCTTTTATGTTATGTTTAGAGTAGGAAAATGAGCTCCTTAAAGTGATCATTTACTTTTCGCATTTTCCTTCTGTACTTAGGAATACATAAATTTTTACTTAAGTTTTTTCATTCTTTTGAATAAAGTGACTTATAGTTCATTTGGTTTTTATATAAAACTTGTTCTACTAAGGTTTTCTTGTCAAGTTGAAATGTTTTTACAGGTTATATAATCCATAGATTCTGGTGTTCTCATATCCTCTCCTTGCCTGAAGACCATATCGAGCACACACCCCACAGTTGGAGCCAGATGTTATCCACTAAGTTGGACTTAGGGGATTTTTCAAGTGAGCCACCAAGGATTGAAACAAATCACTTGTTCTTACTCAATGCTTAGAAGTTTCGTGGTTTCATCAGGGCTAGTTGTGGCTTCTTTTGGATGTTCACACCCTTTCGAGGAAATTGTAATAAATGACATAGCATGAGGTTTTTTTATGTAAAAGTCTTGGCCTTCTTGGAATTGGTCATCAATGTCATCAGCCTTGAGTGTTTTTTCCCTTGTTAATTATATGACGCATTTTTAAGCAACATATAATTTTCAAGTTTTTCACTCAAAATCCTCCAAGGTTGGGATGGTGAGTTTGGTAACTTTTTTTCTCAGAAAGGTTATTAAAGCCTAGGTTCTATGTATTATAACATACTATTCATGTGTCAAAAGTTTCGTGAACATCCGATAAGTCCCCCCTAGGATTTTTTAATTTTTAGTTTTTTAATAAAATCATTGATCAGGTGTATTTTAATTGTAATATTTCAAAAGGTAATAAAATTGGGCCTAGGGATCCAATTTGGTCATGGGGATGCTCCATTTTTAGACCCAAATGAACCCCTAAACCCACTTTTGAGAGTCAAATTAGTAATTTTCAATTATTAATTTGGATTTTCTCTCCAAAATGGCTTAGAGGGTCAAATAAATGGAAAATTGGAGAAAATCCAATCCCTAAATCAAAGGAAACTTGTCTAGGACTTGTCTTTGAGGTGTCAAAGTTGATGAGGATATTTTTTGGGACATTTATGAGCATAGAGGAGCATCTTCAACCATCAAAGGAGGGGCTCTAACTCACTTCCACAAAAGGGGGGCAAATTCACTCATGGAGGGCAGTTTTGCCACTTGGATGAAGTGGTTAGAGGAGATAAAGGCTTCCCAAACCAAGTGGGATACCTCAATATAGGTGGAATCCATTCATTCCAACACTCAGTCCCTCCTCCCACCATTTTCTCAACTCCCAAAACACCTCACACTTGTCAAATTCGCCCCCTTGGGGTTTGAGCTTCTTCTTTTCTATAAAAGAAGGGTTTTACTCCTTTGTTGAAGATGGATGCAAGAAACCTCTGTTATTGTGTATTGTTTCTATTTGCTGAATAAAATTTCAGACTTTGGAGGTCCATTCGGTGTTATGAGATGAATGCTTGCAAGTATTGAGGTGATATTGTTAAAATTCTAAATTGTTTCTTCTTTTTTGCTCAAAATTGCTATTAGATCTAGCTTAGAAGGTCATCCTAAGGCACATAGAGTAGGAATTTACTGATGTAATTTTATTACTGGTATTTTTATCTCAAGAGATAGGAGAATAGTTGTTCATACTCAGTTGTATTTCAACTCTTTCTCATTTCTTGTTTTTGAGTACACTATATCTAACTCTTTTTATGCAGGGATTTCTCATAGATTTGTTTTGCAGGTTGATTTTTCAAAGGAGGATTTGAACTCAGTTGCATCTTCTTCTTCTTTGATAATATCTCAATTTTCATCTTATTTCTACAGGGTCTCCAAAGTTTCCATAAGAATATCAAGCAAGGCTTGAAGTTGCTCTCCATCTTCTCAAAACATTTTTCTCTCCTTTGTCCAGTTACTTAGATTGAATATGCAAATTTGATAAATATGATTTAAAAGTATGATATTTTCAATCTACTCATTTATCATATCATATAATTTAGATTTATAAATTCATAAAAAAGAATCATCTTTTACTAAATCTAAAGTTGTCATTTCATTGCTCTAAAAACTAGTAATTTGTTCCAGTCTTTTGCAAGTACTGAATTTAGTTCTAGTTTTTATATTTTATTCATTCATTCCACCACATTTTAATAATTTAAATTTCTTTTTTTTAGCAGGTCCCAAGAAAAAGAGGATGAATATCTACTCAAAATTCAAGTTTTGGGTCTCCCGAGACACCAAAAAACCCCAATTTTCCCCTCTTCTTCTTTCCCCTTCACTCCATAAAGTTGTACAAGTATTTAGAACCATTTTATGGGTTCTATGAAATATTTTGATTTCATTTTGATTATATTGTAATCATAATTAATAAAGAAAGAAATTGGGTTACACAGCACCCACACTTCATCCCCCCTGGGGGGATTGGTAGTGTCTCTTTCGTCGTTTGATTTTTTCTAACAATCACACGCACACAATACTCCTTCTTGAAAGGTTGTATAGATTATTTATTTCTTTTATTTTCCATATTTAAATTTATTTAAATAATTTGGTTCCCACGCTCGTTGCCACGAAGTATGCTCTCTCCACCAACCAAAGGCTTCTTGTCGATTATTGGTGGATGATCAGAAAGTGACACATAGCTTGTGGATTCTTGTAGACTTTAGTTTTTTATTTTTGCTTCAATACAATTGGAACAAACATTTTTCCATTCTAGTGTATGCTCTTTCCCATCGCAGGTTCGCCCTGAGCTTTGGGATAATCAAAAGCAGAAATTTGCACTGATCAATTATTCACATCTAAATAATTAACTCACGGTAATAAAATCAACAACCTTCGAAACATTGTGAAAATATGGCACAACACCTTTTGACATTATTGGGAAAATTTCTCAAAGGAAGCGGGAACCACTTAGTAGTGACCTCGAGATACAGTTAGGCTACACCCTTGTTGGTGTAGTGTTGAACACCTTCTCAGAGACTCTGATTCAGCCCACATTTCCAAGTGAGTAACCAATTTTTTCATATTTCCGGACATATTCTCAGTAATTCATAAGTATATCGAGAATCTCCTTTCCCTTAAATCAACTCATCTTTAATAATTAAAACTAACCAAGACACAATGCAAAACATTTTCGTTTCAGTAGCAACTTTGACTCCATTTGGCACTGATCTGAGTACACAACAATCCTATTTTCATTTGATTATCAGTTTTGTCAATGTTAATCTTTATACACTCATGTTATATGACGTTGAATGTTTAAACTATTTTGCATCAGTCTTGCGACAGAATTATTTACCAAAAACTCCTAAAAACAACTTAATTTCATCATTAACAACTAAAATATAAAGATCCTTAGTTGAAATATTTCTTAGGGACCACCCCCCTTGGCTTCCTTAGGAGTTTGGCCTAAATGGAGGAGTCAATACCAAGTGACAATACTTGACTCGAGACTTTCCCCCAAGGACACACCTAGCAGCTTGAAGATTTATGTTGCGCTTAACCCCTAGGTGTGTGAAAGGTGGCAACACTGCCCATCCATTGTAAGGATGGGACAGAACTACATGGTTCCTCCATGCTACTAACAAACATAGCAAGCTTGGAGGCATGCAAAATGAATGCGGGTTCCATACAATTTCCGAGGTCAAGACATACCCATAATATATCTGGTGGTTAGATGATGATCATAGAGTAGGTTTTGAGCGAGACCTACTTTGGTCGGGCCCAAATATTCTTGACATAAATGCATTAACAATTGAACCATTTTAGTCGATGAGGAGGTGATTTTGGGTTTGGAAGCTTCCTATATTCCTTCTTCCTCAAGTGTGTTTCAATACTATGGCTCCACATCACCACCAAGATGTTGGGATGATGGAACCCATGATAGATCGTTAGGAAGAGATGATGATATGGGATATAGGTGATGTCATTGGCAATGTATTTGACCATAAATTCTTCGCACAATGGCACCATATTCCAATAGTGATTGAGGACTACCTGTATGCTAGGATGGACTTACAAGGGGGGTGGGGGGGATTACCACACCCATTAGGCCAAGAATGGCGACCGAATAATATGTAAGACTACACATTGTGATTTTTTTAAATTTTTGTTAACACACTAGCATATATGGTATCCATAGTTATTTATGTGATAAACATCATTTAATAAGGAGCCGACCTTCTCTGTTAATGAGTCCAAACTAATTATTACTGCCAGTTACTCATTTCTTAGATGTGTGACCAATTCTATCAACAAACTTTTAGTAGTGATGGGGTAGGTTTGAGGGGTTCAATCCTAACCCCTCAAGATATTTGTGATGGTGAGGTGTCAAGGCTGTTGTGGAGGGAATTTGTCGTTTTTTTGACCAATTACTAGAGGGTATCACTGATGATGGATAGTTGTATCTTAATCATGACTTGATCGGAGTGTGTTACCAGGAAGCACTTGAGTGGCACTCCACCATGAGGTAGATAGTCGTGTTTGTGCAGGGAATCCCTGATATGATGAGAGAAAATGTCCCTTGCATGGTTGAGGAGGATAAAGTAGCGGGGAGGGTGAATTCGATGTCTTGATTGATGAGAACGATGATGAGTAGGTACTTATATAGGACTACCCCCATGCTATGGACATGGTATTTTTTACTATGTATCACACACAAGTAGAGTTGCCAAATATGTTGTGTATGATTTCTCACACACAATTACATAAAAACCTACTAAAGGGTTGTGTAATCCTTGGTATTATATCAGAATAGAAATTAAATAATATTTAATATAAATTAAAAACATCCACTCTCAAACATTAATGCAAACATAAATTAGAAAGTTATCCATTAAAAGAAGATATGCCATGTAAAACAATATAGTTGTATTATTACATAAAGAATAGAGTGATACAAGCACATCTTGGTACTGTTTATTGAAGGTGAAGGGCCTCTGCAGCTAATATAAGGGAAGATTTGTGTGTATCCTTTGTATCCCAATCTCCATCCAAGTGCCAAATTTCCAAATTGGAATTCCCTTTATGCTAAAAGTTGAAATGAAGATAAGGCTTCTTTAATTCTCTCTAGCAAAATTTCAATACCATAACGAAACTTTTTAGTACATGGAGGAATATATGTGAAATGGTGACCATGAGGGATTTTGATGCAAGAGCATCTTTTCAAAACCAAGAATTCAACCTCTAAAAGGTCTTACATTTACAAAAGGGAGTGTGTTCCCTCAATTTGAATTGATTTTAAAATTGAGTAGATACGATTAATTGTTTAAGGGAGTTGTTTCTTTTACTTTTCCATGTAAGTAAGGGGGTTCCGAATTAGTAAGAGTTTGTTAATTGTAGGATTATTGAACCAACCTAGAGGTTCAATGGTTTTATTTATATGTACTTGAAACATAATAGGATAATATTTAATGAGAGCTAGTTGAGTGTGAGTTTTAATATTACTTTGTCAGTGTAAACTCTACATTTTTGTTCTGCAAGACTGAAAACGAGTTAAATATGTTGTTGACATAATTTATGCAATAACAATGGTAGGTTTAATATGGATGAAAGGTTCTTGAATGTGTTGGAATGTTTGTGTGGTTATTTATTAAGTTATATGCATAAGTGTGAAGTTAGCAAATTCTTAGTGTGGATGGAATCAATATTACATACCATGTGTATTGTCCTCTCCTTTTTCCCTGTTCAATTTATGAGAATTAACATTTATTTGGAATTTCAGAATTTGTGTGTTTAATTCCTATAAGTTTGAGTTTGTTAAATAATAGTTGAAAAATATTTATGGGTGTCGATTGAAGTGGACTATATTCTTATTGTGGGTGAATGAGGATATGATTTGCATTTGGGCATGATTGTTCCCTTCCAATTCTTGGATGTGTATATTTAAGTCACAAGACAAAGTATTGAACGATTAATGCATTGACAAAAGGGTCAATTCAATAGGATCAAGCCTTCCGGGTCTAGATTAATGACATAGAAGTTCAATTTGGAGACTTATGCATGTGTATCCACCAAGAAAGGAAATCATAGCTCAATGGTTATACTTTTGATACATGAATAATTTCCATTTGAATCTCACAGAAAATCCACAAAGCATTCCAACCAAGGAAAATACATCATCTTGGTGGGAAATTAGACTAGTAGGAACTACATTGGTTCAACCATTATATATGAAGATTGATGAGAAGGGAAAGGAATCAAGAGAGAGTTTACTAAGAGTATTATTAATGCTCTCCTATAACGCATCAATGTTTTTGTCATAACTCATGGATTCAACTTTACTTATAGGAACTATAGTTCCGGTAACAATTACAAGGATAAGAGTATTGGTAAAGAAGACAAGCTCTGTTGGAAGACCTAAAGGGCTAATAAGGCCCTAGTTTCCATCATATTTTTTTATATGTGATATTGTGGTAAAACATAATATCTGGATCCAATGCATATTCTCTCCATTCCATTGATTTCTTAGTGGAGAGGGTAAGGTTTTGGAGGATTAGACCAATTGTTAATTTTGACCATTTCAATTGTATATGTCCACTTTTATCCACAACTTCCCTTGGAGAAGTGTGAAATGATTAATGCTAACAAAAAATGCACTTTTTGGACTAGGTCATGGGTTTTTAGACAAAAGGTGTGACCTCAGGTTGCACTTTTCGAAAAGAAAACATGTTATCTATTGGTTATGGTCAATTTTGGATGTTGAATTTCAAATTTTGGTTGTTTTGTCATTTTATCAGGTCATATGGATGACACGNTACCAATATCCTATCACATTAGTTCATTTTGTGGGTTTTAAAATTATAAAAAATCAAACCAATATGTTGCAGATATTGGGGGGATGAGGGGTTTAAGGTGGGGGTGGGTAGGGTGGTTTATAAGGATTGAGGTCTAAAATGGGGTGGGGAGGAAGTTTTAAGTATTGGGAGGGGGTTTCAACAAAAAGATTTTGGGTCAATATATCTTGAAATTAAGGGTATTCTTTAATATCCCATGATCGCACGTGCTATGTGAGAGGTTCACTAAGTGAAGTCCCCGTGATGGATGAGATGGGGCTGAAAATGGTTCTAATTGAAGAAAATATGACTTAATAAAATGAAATTGCTCATTTACACATTCTGTCAAACATTTACAAAAACTAGGATTTTAATTTAATTAATGAAAAGTAAAACCACACTTCTGAAATGTACTTCAAAAATTCTGTCAAATACTGAAACAATCTTTAAGTATATGAACACAATAATTTTGGTCTAATGACTGGGAAAAACCCCAACTTGGGGAAAACCCTAGAAAGAAGATTTTGTCATTAAAGAAGAAAATTCAGAAATTTTCCAACAACTCTTGAAAAATTATTCTTCTGGACCCTACAGGCAAAATTTCCCAAAAACCACTTTCAGCAAGTTGCCTTGAAATATGTGCCAACAATCTGTTGTATGGTACTATATGGCCTCACACATGTGTTGTACGGAATTGCACCGTTGTCACACATGTGGTATAGACTGTACTTTATACTGCCTTGAGATTTGTGCTAGCCTGCAATAAATGCACTTTCTGCCTATTGTACGGTGCTGCCTCGAAAATTGTGCTCACACGTGTTGTACAGATTGCTCAGGCTACAATAAATGTGGATGTATCTTCTATTGAGTGCATTGGAATTGTTCCAGGGTATATATCTTTCTCCTTTGGTCTCAAAATTCTTTCTCTCTCTTCATTGATGGTGAGTTATCTTTTATTTTTCCTCTCTCAATATTTTATAGTTAGATTTTGTAACTACCTTCAATAACTACCTAATCTAGGGTTGAAGATCATTTTACAAAATCAAGGGTCTACAACTTATCTCACTTTTTAATAATTAAACACTTTAATTATTAGATACAACTTTTATGTGAGACCCACTTTTCTAAAGTATAAAAAGACATTCACTTTATTTACATAAACATCACTTTGTTACATAAATACATAAGGACAAACAATTTCAAGTCCTCTCATCACACCCACACCAAAAACATGGGAGGACCTTCAGATTTATATTTTCAACACTAATAATCCTAATAATGATGTATAATGGTGATGAAACATATGACAATGTAGGTGAGAAAATTTTTCCTTTTAACACCCTAGCATGAAGAAAATCACTAATATTAAGGCTGAGTTGGATAGGACATTTGAAATGAAGGATTGGGGAGTAATAAATCAAATTCTAAGGATGAACATAACAAGAGAAAGAATAGGTAGAAATATTTGGTTAAGTCAAAATTCATAGATAAAAAAGATTTTGCAATGCTTCAATATGCACTAGAATGAAAAACGGTTAGCACCCTACTTCCAGCACACTTCAAGTTGCCTTTTGAATAATGTCCTAGCACAAAAGAAAAGAATACAAGCAAGTCTCATGTACCATATTCATTAATTATAGGGAGGCTCATGTTCACCATGGTGAGCACGAGACCGTATATTTCCTAAGCAATGGGATTTGTGGGCTGGTTCATGATGAATCGTAGTGAGGAGCATTGGATTGTTGTGAAATGGATACTCATATATTTAAGGGGCACTTCAGATGTTGCTATTTTCTATATATTAGTATATTTACAAATTAAAGGTTTTGCATATCAAGACTTTGGTGGAGATAGAGATGGGCGAAAGTCTAGTACATGATATACTTTCACTCTTGCTAGTGGAGTTGTAAGATGGACATCTAAGTTGTAGATAGTGGTGGTCTTATCAACTACTAAAGTAGAATAGGTAGTAGCAACTAAGGGAAATAAAAAAGGAAATATGGCTAGAGAAATTGATGGATGAATTCAAGGTAATGTAGGGGGAGATCCTTTGCAATATTACAGTCAAAGTGATATCCACTTAGTAAACAATCCAACATTTCATGATTTAATGAAGCATATTGATATTAAGTACCATTTCAAAAAGGGAGTTGTGGAAGATGGCAGGATCACGTAGGAGAAAGTTGATACTCATGAGAATACTGCAGATATTCTTACTCATAGAGTATACATTGGTAATGGCATGTGAGCAAAAATTATAAGAAAGGAACTTTTGTATATCAAATTCAAGTGGGAGAATGTTAGGAGTTGAAGTCAATATCCAGTTATATAATATTTTCTTGTATAGTGGTATTTGACTATCCACTTGCGAAATTCATATGCGTTCGACACGTGGGAGAGGGGGCTTCTAGATCCTTCTAGTGTATCTTGGTTCCTTATCGAACCCTCCTATGTATGTTATAAAACGGGAGGGACCCTTTTCATTGTATCATAAGAGAGAAGAAAGCAATTTTTTAAGTTTTTGTTGAATAATAATAAAAATTGAACTTGTCATTTCCCCATGGTTTCACCTACACACATCAGGGTTTCCATGTAAATCTCTTGTTCTCTTGTTATTGTTGTTTGCTTTTGTATTTTAGATTTTCCTTACATGCCCTCGAGAGACCTAACCTCGAAGGATGACCCTGTTGAAGAATCTACTAGCAAATACTTTGGTAAGTCCTCTCCATATTATTATGAATGTAAAGATGACGTTTTTATTGGTTCTTATGGGAAATTTTCTCTTTTTTATGAGGGAATTAAAAATATTAAGAGAGGTAAGAAAAAAGAAAATGTCCCCAGGACATACCTCAATTTGAATGGGGGCCATTTTCAAACTTCTTCTAGTTTGGGTTCAAGTAGGAAGGGTGCTTTACTAACTAAAGCAATGTATAATGATTCTGCTCATTTAGTCGGGTCTCTCACCCGTATGGGGAAGTGCCATTATCATCTGAGGTCCTTGAAGATGGATTGAAACCATGATAGTGGGATGTCTAGGGGTTTAAGGTTGGATAAAATAAAGGTAGTGTCCTCTTGTTTTGTTCGAAGAAATATTTTATTACAACATGCTCAAGTAAAGGTTATTCTCAAGGTACACAAGGGAAACGAGCTTCAATATTGAGGATTATTAGACAAAATTAAACCCATAAAGATTTTTCTCATACTTTCTATTAACATAAGGGGGTTGGGTAGCCAAAGCAAGAGGATGGCCCTTTGTAGGATGGTAAAGAAAATGAGACTTGACATACTTTTGTTACAAGAAATGATGGGATGTGGAGATGTGGAGACTTGACATACTTTTGTTACTAGGATTTATTTGTAGTGTACTCTATAGAAATGTTTGGTGGACTTATCATAAGATGACATACTTATTTAACACTAATCAATTCTTTTGTGTGTGTACAATATTATGCACATAATTCATGATTAAATGTCTTGGATATCCCATTACAGTGATGAATGTGTATGGTCCTTATGGTCAAAAGCAACATTTCTGGTAAAACAAATTGCATTTGTGTGGTGAAAGAAGGGAAGGTGATAATTGGTGGGGATTTTAACTTCACATTGAATAGGAAGGAGGTATGGGTGAGGCATACAAGGTTGATATATTGGCATGGCTATTTATACATAATTTTGAAACACTTCCTTTGGTGTATATGGAACCAATCTATATTAGGCTCACCTTGAGGAACAATACGAAGGGTTCCAGGACAAAGTTTCAAAACATCTTAATTGGGTCCTTGTTTTTTATCACCTTCTACAATTGGTTGATAGATTTAGATCATGGGTGAAAAGTGGAGGAATTTAAGATGGTTTTCCTAATTATTCTTTAGCTAGCACTTAGCGATAACAAGCATACGAGACTTTTAAATTTAATATAGGATGGATTACTAAAGAAGAGTTTCATACCATGACGAGAGATATGGAATACTTTCGACATTAGGATTAACATTTATGCTAGTGAGCAATTTGTGGCCTCACTAACATATGTTAAGGATAAAGTGGTGGCATGGTCTATTGAAGGACACAAATTAAAGGAGAAATTGTTGATGGATATTGAAGCTAATTTAAAATCCATCTTTCATAAAAAACTTCTATGGTACATTTTGTGAGGAGAAATTGAGAAGACTAAAGCAACTTGATCTAGGAAAAAGAAAGTATTATTTGACAAAGAAGTTAAATAACACTCAAAAACCCAGGCCACCTAACTCGATTTGGGTGATGAAAATACAATGTTTCTTCATCAATTGGCAAATCATAGACAAAGTGTAAATAATATTTGGGATATGTGGCATGAGGTGGGTCAGACTATGAGGGGGTTTTGTGGATTAGTTGCTTTAGGTGTTAAGTATTTTGAGGGAGTATATAAGGAACGTGATAGAGAAAATACTATTGAAATCATTAAAATAGCTTCATATTTTCCACAACTTGTTATAGAGGATGACAATAAAGCTATTTATAGGGAAATCACATTGAAGGAGTCACCACGATTATGTCCAGCATAGAAAAAGGAAAAAGACTTAACTTGAACAATTGAACTATCAAATCTTTTTGGGTTTTTCCAATATATTGGGAGTTGATATTCTCAGAGTTGTAGAGGATGTAATACGTACGAATCGAGTGTTGGGGTATTAGTACAACCTTTTTCACCCTCATCCAAAAGGTTGATAAGGATTATTATTTTGGGTATTTTTGGATTATCTCATTGTGCAACTCTATTTACAAGATAATATTTAATGTGGTTGGCATCCAACTTAAGAAATTTTTTATGTTGAGCAATCTATTTTTCTTGAAGGTATATGTATACAAGAGGTGGTTGGTTTAGCACAAGAAGCACTTCATTATATAAGATAGAGGAAACTAACTACCATTGTTATGAAACTTGATCTACCTAAATCCTATGATATATCTATTTGGCTCTATTTGAGATTGTTGTTGATTCACATTGAATTTAGTTTATAGGTGGTGAAATGGATTATCTATTGTGTTATGCCTATTTTATTTACAGCTCTAAGTTGGAGTTTCTTCATACTTTTTCAAATGCACTACAAGATTACATCAGGGACACCCATTGTCTTCTTATTTAGTCATTTTAGTGGTAGAAGGATTGAGTAGGGAAATACTAGTAGCAATGAGGGACCAAAATATATAATGTATTAAGGTAGGTGGTTTGGAGTATCTTACTCCTTTTTTTATGATTTGCTTTTGTTTGCACATGGTTCAGTAAGACAGGTAAAGTATTTTCTAGAGATAATATAGATATATTGTAAGGTAACAAGCATTGAGGTCAATATACATAATATTATATCAGCTTCAATTGTGTGAAAGAGGGGGGTGATGGTAAGAGTTAATCATTTATTCCAATTTATGATAGTGAACCTACATGAGGGGTTGAAGTATTTAGGGTTTATACTAAATCTCTCTAGGTATGGCATAAAAGATGGGGGTTGGTTGATTGGCCCAAATTAAGCATATAATAAAGTTTTGGTATCATCATTGGTTGTCAAGGGGAGGAAAGTTTACCCTTTTCAAAGCTATATTAGAGGGTACTATGCTATATTGGCTTGTTCTAGCTCATATACCCAAGGGCGTGTTAGAAAAATAAGGGGGTTGTGCTATGATTTCATATGGAGAGGAAAAAGTAATAAGATTGAATTCCATCTAGAAAGGAGAAAATTTTAGCAAAGCCAAAATATGAAAGGGAGTTGTGTTTGAAACATATATTCTTATTTGGTCAATCTTTAGCAACAAAGGTTTTGTGGAATTTAATTTCTAAAGAAGGATTGTGGAAGAGGGTAATCATGCATAAATATGTGGCCCAAACAACTCTTTGGGCTGGATTAAGAATCTAGTCAAAAGAATTAAAAATGTCTCAAACCAATGGGAATCCTTAGTTTTGGCCTCCCAGCCATCAGGAATTACCTAGCTATGAAGGTTGGTGATGACTCTCAGGTCAGAATTGGGATGGATGCCATATTGGGTTGTAGCAACAATATAATTCTTCTTAATGCATTCATTCAATACTTATAGGGACTAGGACTATACACACCAAATCAACTTGCTAACAAGGGGAAGTCGGATATATGATAGTAGGGATAGTTCACTATTGAACAACTAGATTTAGATGATGCTTTTGGTGACATCTAGGATACTTGCATTGCATAATTAAGGAATCGGCATATAAAATTGAAAGAGGAATGTGATGAGATAAGTTAAAATAGGAAGAATAATTTTTGGTAGTATAGTGCTAAATTAGGTTATGAAGTTATATTGGCTCACTATTGGTGGTGGTCAAATATCTTAAAGGTGAAGAATCTAAGAAGTCCAAAGTATTTAATTACTTGGCACATATGAATAGGGTTCCTACTTGGGACTCCATACAAAATAAGAATAAGGATGGACCTAGCATATGATATTTATGTAAAAATGAAAATGTCTCGCATTTGTTTTCCTTGTGTCCTTTTGCAACGTGGGTTTGGAAAGATGTAATTCAATGTATTGGTGTTAAGAATGCCTAAAAAGGTGGGTTAGAGGACGACAACCTAAAATAATGGTTTCAAAGGGAAGATTTAAAATAAAATTTAGAGTTGTTATTTTCATTACATTATGGGGCATTTGTTTAGCTCACAATTCAAGTCGGTTTGATGACAGAGGTATACAAACTTTTTAGGTCTATACTTTGATTTGTTCCATTGCCTAATATTTTGAAACACAAGGGAAAGTTCCAAAGTCTAGATTTCTTGGGAACTTAGTGGTAGATAAAACTTCAAGTTGGGGCTCTTTTGATGGTGCATGTCAAAGTATTGAATATTTATGTGGTATTGGTGGTGTACTGTATTTTAAAGAACAACATTATATACACTTCAATGTAAATGTGAGCTAAGGTACAAACAATCGAGTTGAGTTCGTAATGCTTTGATCCCTTTGAAGCTAGTTTAATCTAACAATATTTCACAATTGTGGGTATTTGGAGATACATTCATGGTTGTGAAGTGGATGAACAATGACCAATCCATATTTGATATTTATCTCAAGACATTATTAGAATAGATCAAGTCAGTTTTGCATTTGTTTACTAATATATATTTTACTCACATATACAAGGAACTGAACACTAAAGAAGATACATTATCCAAGGAAGACCTTGCGCAAGCACTTGACGTGCTTCATCTAAAGGAATATGAGGAGGGGAACATCACAAAATTATATATGGCCCTATAATTTTGTTTTTATCAAGTTGTTGATATGAAGGTAGATACTTAGTCCTCCATTAGTTTGGCATCTTTTATTATTTACTTTTTGAAAGACTATATAAGCTTTGAACTATTGGGATAATAAGGATACATTTGATGGATATTTTAAGTTTAGGTGACCATTGAATGGAATATATATAAACTAGTATATAGACATTTGAACTTGATAGTATTTATGATAATTATATGTATTGAACCATTTCGGTACAGGATATGTGATATACTTCAAAGTGTATGCTTTTAATTCTTTTATTTGTAATACATTGTAAATAACTTAAAAAAATGTGTTTTTTATTCTCATATATATATTATAAAAAAATCTTTGAGAAAAAACACTAATTACTAAATCCAAATGTTAATTTATTCATAAAAGTTTTATTAAACTTGTGCATAAGATATTTTAGAATTAAAAATACAATTTTTTTTATTTGAAAAAAAAAACACTAATCACTAAATCAAAATGGTAATGTATTCATACCATTTTAATCAACTTGTGCATAGATATATTTTGATGAGATTTTTAAATGCTATAATTCTATTAAACAATATAAGATTGAGTTACAATAACCAATATAAAAATGTTTATCCCAACTTCTAATTATATAAAAAGTTGTTTTTTTCAATTAGTTTATAATTTAATATAAAAATTATTGAAAATAAAGAAAATTTTAAAAAATAACTTAAAATAATTATCCAATGTAAATGATAATTATATATAAAAACTATGTTAATTATATATAAAATATTAAAATGTTATTTTCAAACAAAATAACTCTTTTAATTGATTTATAAAGAATTGTGAACCTCAACTATGTGCCAATGTGTATAAAGACCCATTTTAACATAAGGTGATATATTTTATATTTCTCCCATGCAAAAGAATACACTTTACCAATGAGTCATAATGGGTTTTCACGTCCTTAATCTTCACACGTGGTGTTCCATTAATATATATCTCTAGCAAATTAATAATAAACTAAACAAATGGTGCAAGTTTGTGTGGATTAATATACGTAGTAATGAAATAATTAGATGAAGCAAACTTAGTTCTTGAAAATCAATGACTACACAAATCAAGGTGACACATTTGACCATGTAATCTTTATATACTTAAGCTTTATCCAATATTTTCATCTCAAGCATAATAACAATGCCAATACCATTTAGATTCATTCCAAGTCCACCCCATTATGTAAGGCATATGTTGAAGTAATTTGAAATCTAAAAACAATGACAATACTATTTAGACTCTTGCCTAGTCCACCCCTTTATGTAAAGCATATGTTGAAGTAATTTGAAATCTAAACCTTAGTACACTTCTTAAAATTAGGTGAAAGCAACTCATAAGTAGTTGACATTCCATGAAAAGAAGTGGCGTCAAAAGAGTGTGGAGTGTCCTTTTGCAAATTGTCTAAATACTTAACCCGTATCCCATAATTCATAATTGTGGGATTCATTGTTCACTATCCTCTAATTTCACCATTGGAAAGACTTGGTACTAAGTAGCCACTATCATAGGAAGAAATGCATAAAATGAAGCAACAAACCTATGCCAAGGCATTAAATATCCTCTTCCAAAGGTTCAATTCTATCTTCTCCCTAAATTCATCTATGAGTTTTTGAAAGAGGCATTTCAAGTTATTTTCAATTCAATTAATATATCCAACATTTAACGTGTTCATCATATTTTTTATAGAGAGAAAAAAGAGTTTTTAGCTTGCTAATGTAAACATCCAAATTGCATTTTGTACATCTCAATTTACTTGTAGAAGACCTTGATTGACGAGTAACAAAGTGCAGATGGACTTGTCATTTTTTACCAATTCATAGACATATCATAATCATTATTCAAGCCTTGATACTCATTGTCATTACGTAGTTTGATACATGACTTATTCATGAAGCTCAATATTAATGTCCTATAATGAGTTGACTTCATCTTAATACTAAATATTGAATATTAGATCCTCGTAATGAAATATATTGAATGCAAACATTAGGATTGTTAAATTATGCAAAGATATATCTTCAACATGAAGCTTGACATAAGTACATTGGAATAAAACAACCATGTCTTAAAAGTTCAATGGAAGTATTGCACGATGAAATTAGTCCTTGCAAAGTAGGGTATTAAATCCCTACAAGTGGGAATGTTGATCATGAATCATTATGGCTAACTTACAACATTTAAATTGAAGTCCTTCAAATAGGAGCCATGGGTGGTGTTATCACTCTAGGAAACTCCTCTAGGTTGTAGCTCGAGGATGCCTGGTAACTTAAAATGTTTGTAGGGTTTTCTGATATAAATCAAGTCGGATGACCTATATAACCTCCCACTCTGAAGACATGCATGAAGCTCACTCAATTACAAGGCTTTTAGTTACAACTTGTTCAGTAGTTTGACAAAAAGGTGCAGGGATGGAGAACTCACCAGGCTGGCAGACTTACACACATAACACATGCATATAAATGGCTAAATCCTGACAAGGATGGTACTTATAAATCAAATCACATTAACTCACCAATAGGATGACAGCTATTAGCTATTAATCAACTTGAAAATCACCTAAATGCACTTTCAGGCATAAGTACAGTAAAGATAAAGAAGATGGTTGAACAAATCACAACAAAAGAGCTTATATTTAGAATAAACTAGATGAGACACTTGATAATAGAATCGGCTTACAAATCTCCGAAGTCGAACCCTTATTATAAAATCAATCATGGGATTTATAGCCTTCTACAAAAATCACAGATCCGGAAAATCTGATCTGTTTACACAAAAAATGCTTGAAAGTGATAGTTTTTCCAGATTAGGGATTCAAACCCTTGCTAACTATTTGTTTATCTATTGTGAAGATCTAGTTCACTGAGCGAACTTTTAATAACTGAAGTGGTCACTGATAATCACCACTGCTGGTTCAGTGTAAAATTTCCGCCAAAAACCAGTGTTTCGACAGTTAACTGAAGTGACCTTTCTTGTTTAATCCGCTGGATTTTTCTACCTTATTGCCACGGTCGTTGATCAGAAGCTCTAACCTCTAACCCGTTGGTGCCCCAGGCCTGAATGTTGCCGCAATGTCAACGCCTCAAATGACTATTGTCATGACTGTTTATGCATTGGCGCTTTCCATCACTAGCTTTTCGGCAATCGGAAGTTGAAACAACTAATGCATTAGAACCTTAAAGAAGAATGCTGCCGCAGTGTCGAAGGTTCCAATGACTAATCTTCTCAACGTCGGCGATCGGAAGCTCTGTCTTCTAGCTCGTCGGCACTTTAGACCAGAACGCTACCGCTATGTCGGAGGTTCCAATGACTAATCTTCTCAACGTCGGCGATCGAAAGCTCTATCTTCTAGCTCGTCGACACTTTAGACCGGAACGCTGCCGCTGTTTCAGAGGTGAAACGAACTAATCTTATTGTTGTCGGAAGTCATTAACGAAGGAATCGGAGCTTTAGTTCTTTGTGCCGCCGACACTGCGGAGGAGCTTAGTTCTAAACGCGTCAATCCATAGTCCTTAGTTCTCCCGATTGCTGATGATTTCCTATTGTCGTGCTATCGAAATAATTTTTGTCATTGATCGGAAGCCTTAGTCACTCTGTCTTCCATCGTTGTGGCTCCTTAGTGGACTAACTCGCCGATCCGTAGCCCTTAGTTCTTCCGATCGCCGATGATATTCTATTGATTGATTAAAGGCCTTGTCTGTTTGTCTTCCATCGTTTCAGCCCCTTAGTGGACTATCTCGCGGATGGTTAGTCCTTAGAACCTTCGATCGTCGAAGTTTTCATCTGGTCGCGGAAGCCGTAGTCTGTATGTCTGTCGATGACTAATGAGATGTTCTAATCCTCGCCCAAGCCACTGAAGCTACAACTTTGTGAAATTTTCATCAAAAATAGAGGCTTTCAAACTGTTAGTGATATTCATAACCCTCATTGCGTGAATTAAATTCTTCATACCATCGAAATAAATTATTTGAGCGAACTTAATGAAAATAAATTTATTTTGGGAGATAACATCTGGCTCCTACTCGGGGATGGAAACCTCCCCATGAGGTCCCAAGAACCCTAGACCAAAATGCCTTTCCTAAAAAAGAATAATTGAAGTTATCTTCTAGTGTTCCATTGGGCATGGAGTCATTTGTCTTTTATAACTGATCTGCTGCAATCTTCATGTAGCCCACTTTGCTTATTCACGAAAACAAAAAATGACCTAGCTGCTCATATTAAGAGCTTATTTTCCTATCTGCTCCTACTCCGAATTCTAATCAGTAGAGTCTTATTATCATGTGACATCATGCTTCTAATGAAGCCAGGTTAGCAGCTGATCTGCTGAACTTATCCTTGATCTTGACCCGAAAAATAAGTGAAACCCTAGCATGCAGCAATGTAGTTTCGAAGGGTGACAGAACCAGCTATCATCTAACAAAAACATCTTGATATCTATGCTACTCATAAGTTCCATATAGTCGGCAACAGGGTCATAAAAGCCAACAAGAAATGCATTTTTATGTTGTTGTTCCAACTTAATGAAATGATGTTGTTGGCTGCTTTCAGTGATCACTACGTTAACTGTAGATTGCTCAACCTTTCACTGGGAAGGATGAGTTATGCCCTGCGGTTCTGGTCTTTTCAGATCATCATCTTCCTCTTCATATCTATTGCATTCTTCCTTTGTCTGATAAAAATGCAAGCTCAACAGCTGATAGAAATCTTTCTGCTCCCCTTCACATAATCAGAATTCATCATGATGACAGGCTGGCTTATCACAGCTAACAATTTCCTCTTCCACAATAATATCTTTGTAGGATATATTAAAACTAAAAAGATCTGTATTGGACTTTTGAGTAGCAGATTCGTAACAAGCATCTATCACAGCATTCACGCATTTTTTATCATCTCTCTGTTGAAAAGAAGAACTAGATGAACTTTGAGTAAACAATAAGTCTTCACAAATTTTAACCTCTTCTTCCTCATCACTGTATTTGTTGAATATAGGAGCATCAAGATAAGATCCTAATGACAGAGATGAAGGCTCTTGTATAGGAGTATCAACAATAAAATTTTGAAACAGATCTGGAAAAATATTACCTAATTCCTTGTCATGATTCGAAGCAACATGTTCATAAGGAGAAGGAAGATCTTCCTGATGTTCTAGCTGGAGATTAGATAGTCCCTGGAACTCTTGCTCCTCTTGGTTACTGCAATTTTCCTTGATTTGCAAATCTAGAAACTGTGAGCTAGCCTGACTGATTTCAATGATTATTTGACCAGCAGAAAGTTGATCATTTCCATGTGTAGTTAAAGAAATCAATTCCTCGGATTCACCACAATCAGATTTAATGATGGTAGGAAAACCTTCAACTCCTTTATAATTCATTTCTAGTTTATGTTTATGGGAAAGTACCTCATTTTGAAGATCATAAGAGAGATGAGGTAGCTCTTGAGGGAGATATTCTTCTCTATTTACCTTTTCATCCTGAGAATGCAACTTATATTCTTCACAACAATTATCGAATGCAAACTCATCTGAATAGTACCTTTTACAGTGCTCAGTGAATGCTCAGTGAAAATCTTTCAATGATGAAATGTTGGAATGAGGTAAAGAAAAATACCATCGTCGTGCATCACCATATAATGAATACATGAACATCTTCATATGAACATCTCCATGCTGCTAATCTAATATATCCATGCATTTGTGAAACTTGAGGAGGTGTTCTGCAGGATTGTCTTCTTCCTCCTCCTTGAAGGCAGGTAAAAATTCTCCCCATTCGGATATATCAGGTACTGGATATGGGAAACCAGGAACAGAAGAGAAGTCAAGAGGTGCAAACCTCCGAGCCAAAAGAGCAGCAAAATACTTTTGACATCTTAATATTGTGGAGTCGCCACTGAATTCGTCTTTCAGGGGGTCGCCAGGGATGAGATCTTCACAAGCAACGGTGCTTGAAGATGCCCAAACCCTAAAATTTTCTGATGTATCTAAAAATTCCTGGGAATTGAGAATTTCAGCAGAAGAAATAATAGCAGAAAGATTTCTTGAAATACCTGATGTAGTTTTTTGTGCAGCATTGTTGGTCTGTCTTAGTAAAGCCCTAGCTTTCCTCAAAATTTCTTCTGGATCTGAAACGGGTGTTGCTGGTGGCCCCTTTGGGTTTGCTCTGGTACTTGGTCTTCTTGAAGCCACCTTATATCAATGGAGTCGCCAAATAGATGATTACAACCATAATAATGTCCAAACTTTGTCTATCATCAAAGCATGGATCTATGCTGTCTCCCAGGGAAGCTGAGCTTCAATCTCCTCTCCCTGACAATGGCGTCAGTTTGTTATCACTCCAAGAAACTCCTCTAGGTTGTAGCTCGAGAATGCCTAGTAACTTAAAATGTTTTTAGGGTTTTCTGATATGGATCAAGTCAGATGACCTATATAACCTCCCACTCTCAAGACATGCATGAAGCTCACTCAATTACAAAGCTTTTAGTTACAACTTGTTCAGTAGTTTGACAAAAAGGTGCAAGGATGGAGAACTCACCAGGCTGGCAGACTTACACACATAACACATGCATATAAATGGCTAAATCCTGACAAGGATGGTACTTATAAATCAAATCACATTAACTCACCAATAGGATGACAGCTATTAGCTATTAATCAACTTGAAAATCACCTAAATGCACATTCAGGCATAATTATAGTAAAGATAAAGAAAATGGCTAAACAAATCACAACAAAAGAGCTTATATTTAGAATAAACCAGATGAGACACTTGATAATAGAATCGGCTTACAAATCCCCGAAGTCGAACCCTTATTATAAAATCAATCATGGGCTTTATAGCCTTCTACAAAAATCACAGATCCTGAAAATCCGATCTGTTTACAGAAAAAATACTTAAAAGTCATAGTTTTTCCAGATTAGGGCTTCAAACCATTGCTAACTATTTGTTTATCTACTGTGAAGATCTAGTTCACTGAGCGAACTTTTAATAACTGAAGCATTAGAGGAAATTTGGGGTCTAAAATGGGCCTCCTAAGGAAAATAATAAAACAATAGTTATTAATTTTGGAGGAAGAATGAAAAAACTACTTTTTGTGTTTGTATTTTCGACATTTCGCCCTGTGTTTTTACTCAAATTCTGAGTGGGAGAGTTAAATTCCGCATCCAACGAGTACCCCCACTGCATACTTTTGACGGACCCCGCTACCCCAAAAACAAGAAATACCTGAAAAAACGTGATGATGATGTTCATCGTCACGT